>MU789041.1:0-47301 GCA_026770625.1 Nicotiana glauca
GCCCAATTCCATTCTTCTTAAAAGATCACCCTTTTCTAATTTCCTCTTATTCCCTTTTTTCTTTCTTTTTTTTTCATTTTATATATATATTTTTTATTATTATTTTTTTGATTTTATAAAATTAAGATTAAATTAATAATCATACTAATTAAAGTGTAAAAATTATTTAATAACTATTTTGTAGCAATTTTCAATTAAAACCATAAGATGCTATTTTTGATTTTTCTTTCATTTGTTTTTTTTCCAAAAATGCATTAATACTAAAAATGTAAAACTTAAAAATCCTAATGCATATGCTTATTTTTTGTATTTTTTAATATGAGTTATTATGTGACCAATTAACACAACGAATGCAACAAAATTCTTAAAATTATCAAAATCATTTTATTTGACATTTTTGAAATAATTTGCTTAGGGTAAAAATCACGTGCTCACAATGCTAAGTTCTCCAAGTATGAGTTCTGGTTAGATTCCGTGGTTTTCTTGGGGCATGTTGTATCAAGTTTGGGTATTAAGGTGGATCCTAGGAAGATCGAGGCAGTTTAGAGTTGGCCTCGTCCTACCACAACGACCGAGATTAGGAGTATCTTGGGGTAAGTAGATTATTATCATCGGTTTGTGGAGGATTTCTTGTTCATTGTAGCACCTTTGACTAGATTGACTAGAAAGGTGCTCCGTTCAGATGGTCCAATGATTGCGAGGTGAGCTTTCAGAAGCTCAAGACTGCATTGACTACAATGCATGTTTAGTGTTTCCCTCTAGATCAGAGACATATATTGTGTATTGCAATGTTTCACACGTTGGCTTGGGTCGTGTATCGATGTAGGAGGGGCAAGTTATTGCATACGATTCATGTTAGTTGAAGCCCCACGAGAAGAATTTTCTCGTGTATGATTTGGAGTTGGCCGAGATAGTTCATGCCCTCAAAATCTGAAGGTATTATCTTTACAGGGTGTCTTGCAAGGTTTACACAGATCATCGCAATTTGCAGCATTTGTTTAAGCAGAGGGATCTTAATCTGAGGCAGTGCAGGTGGCTTGAGTTACTGAAGGATTATGATATTACTATCCTCTATCATTCGAGCAATGCATATATGGTCGCAGATGACTAGAGCAGAAAGGCGAAGAGTATGTGTAGTTTGGTATTCATTTCAGCAGAAGAGAGACCATTGGCTTTGGACATCCATTCCTTAGCCAACCGACTTGTGAAGTTGGATATCTCTGAGCCCAGTCGATTTCTTGCATGTGTTATGGTTCAGTCTTCTTTATTCGAGCGGATCAAGGCTTGGGAGTATGATGATCTACACTTGTTGGTCCTTAGAGAAAACCTGCTAGGGGGTGAGGAAACATTACTGGTAGGGGCAGATGAAGAAGGACATAGTCGAGTATGTGGCGAGGTGTCTGAATTTCCAATAGGTTAAGTATGAGCACCAAAGGCCAGGTAGCCTACTTTAGCAGATGTTTATACCAGGGTGGAAGTGGGGGCACATCACTATGGACTTCGTAGATGGGTTGCCATGGTCATTGAGGAAATTTAATGCCGTTTGGGTCATTGTCGATAGGCTAACCAAGTCTGCATACTTTATTCTGCTGGTGACTACATAGTCTTTAGAGAGGTTGGCCCAGATTTATATTCAGGTGATTTTTCGACTGCATGGTGTGACTATTTCCATCATTCAGATAGAGGCCCTCAATTCACTTCATATTTCTGGAGAGCAGTACAGAGTGAGTTGGGTACTCAGGTAAAGCTCAACATAGCCTTTCATCCGCATACCGACGGGCAGTCGGAGCGGGCAATTCAGATTCTGGAGGATATTCTCAGAGCATGTGTTATTGACTTCGGAGGGCAGTGTAATCAATTCTTACCATTGACCTAGTTTTCTTATAACAACAATTATTAGTCCAACATCGAGATGGCTCCATTTGAGGCTGTATATGGTTGGTGATGTTGTTCCCCCATTGGTTGGTTTGAGCCCAACAAGGCTAGGTTATATAGTACTGATTTGGTAAAGGATGCCTTGGATAAGGTGAAGTTAATTCAGGAGCGACTTCACACAGCATAATCTAGATGGAAGAGTTAGCAAATCATAATGCGCGTGATTTATCATGTATGGTGGGCGAGAAAGTTCTCTTGAAAGTTTTGCCGATGAAAGGTATCATGAGGTTCAAAAAGAAGGGCAAGCTGAGTCTGAGGTTTATTGGCCCATTTGAGATGTTGAAGTGAGTTGGGGAGGTTGCTTACGAGCTTGCTTTGCCTCCTAGTCTATCGGGAGTTCATTTGGTTTTCCACGTATCTATTCTCTGGAGGTACCATTCAAACAGGTCGCATGTGTTAGATTATAGTACATTGCAGCTTGATGAGAGCTTTGGTTATGAAAAGGAGCCAGTTGCCATTGTTGACAGGTAGGTTCACATGTTGAAGTCTAAGAAGATTTCAGTAGTGAAGGTCCAGTAGAGGGGTCAACAGTTAAGGAGGCGACTTAGGAGGCTAATGACACCATGTGAAGCAGATATCCACACTTATTCCGCACATAGGTATGATTCTAGACCCATTCGATGACGAACGTTTGCTTATGACGTAGAGAATGTAATGACCTTATTGGTCATTTTGCTTTATAGATCACTGTTTCCCTATTTAATACTTCGCGTATGTGCTTCTACTATTTTATGACTTGCGGGGATTGTTGGTTTGGTTTTGGAAGTGTTCGATCGAATTCGGAACACTTAGTTCGATAATAGTAACCTAAGGTGGCCAAGTTTTACTTGAGTTAGAATTTTTATTAAACAACTTCAGAATTGGGGTTCGAGAGTTCCAACAGGTTCATATGATGATTTTGGACTTGGCCGTCTGTTCAGATTGAGTTTCGGGTAGGCAGGGTGTGTTTCAGCGATTATTGTTGAAAGTTGGCACTTTGAAGGTTTTAGAATTTCCTAAGTTTGACTTGAAGTGGATTTTGGTGTTATCGATGTCCGTTTGGGATTCCATACCTATTCATGTATTATTATTTGTGACTTGTGCATAAAATTTGCCGTCATTCCGAGTTGTCTAAGTATGTTTCGCCACGTTCGGAGTTGGTGGAAATAAATTTGAAGCTATAAGTTGATTAATGAGGTTTTGAGATGCGATGCTTCATTTCGATGTTGTATTATGTCTTCTGTGGCTTCGAGTAAGTCCGCAATATGTTTATGGATTGGTTGGTACATTTGGACGGGGTCCCGAGTGGCTCGAGTGTGTTTTAGACCATACGAAGAAAGTTGGAGTTGGCTGAAAGCTGCTGGTGTACTGGTGTCCTTTGCGATCGCGAAGGTTATCCAACGATCATGAAGAAGGAATTTTAGAGGGGTAGCTGATTGCTCTACGCGAATGCGAAGGGTGGTCCGTGAAGACAAAGGAAGACTGGGCTGTGCTACGTGAATGCGGAGGCCCAATTGCGATCACAAAGAAGAAAAAGTGGAGCTGGGCAGGAAGGCATTTAGACTTCGCGGACGTGAAAGGCTGGGAGGTGATTCATCGTGAATGTGACCAGCTGCTCACGAACGCGACCAGCTGCTCGCGAACGCGTATAGTGTTTTTGGTTAGTGGCAGATTGGCCTTCATTATCGCGAGGCACTTTCCGCGATCGCGAAGAAGGAATCACTGGGCATACTTGGATTTATTATGGGACTTAATCTCTTTGCTCTCATTTTCCACTTGGTCTTGAATGAATTTGAGAGCATTTTGTGGGAGATTTTCATCAACATCACAAGGTAAGTGATCCCTATCAATTCTTGAGTTAAATACACGGATTATGGGTGATTTAACATGGAATTAGAGAAAAATTGTGGGATTTTGTTGTTGGAACCTAGGGTTTGGTAAAAATGGGAGTTGACCACAAAATTGATTATGGAATTAGAAATAAATTATATATTTGAGTTCGTGAGGTCATGGGAAACATTTATGTTCAAAACATTTTGGAATCCGAGCATGTGGGCCCAGGGGGTGACTTTTATGGACTTTCTGAATTTGGTTGGAAAATTAGTATAATCATTAACTTATGAACTTTTGAGCATATATTGATTAATTTATACCACTTTTGATTAGTTTTAGATTGTTCAGTGTCGTTTAGGGAGTTCTAGTGAGGTTTAAGAGTTGGATGGTGAACTAGGAAGCGAGGTAAGTCTCCAGCCTAACCTTGTAAGAGGGAATTTAACCCCATAGGTGTATTAATTGTTGTGTGCTACTTGTTGTGGGAGATACATACACACAAGGTGACGAGAGTCCGTACGTAGCTACATGTATGTTATGTCAGGGTAGACTTAGATTCACATCATGCCTTGATTGTGCTATTTGTATTTACCTTGCATGCTTGATTTCCTTAATTTTTGAATGATATTGAGGTTAGAATAAAATATTGGTTGGGTCTTTTATTTTGGAAAATTAAAAAATACTTGATGAAGTACTGATCCGTATCTTCTCGACTCGTATTTACTTCTGCGAGCAAGGTAGTTTCTCTACACTTATAGGATTAGGTCGTTCGCCTCGGCAGTGTTGTAAATTAATCTTATGGGATCGGGCCTTCTCGACAGTATGGTAACACAATTCTTATGGGATCAAGCCATTTGCCTCAACAGTACTGATTATCACTTTTCCTATGGGATCGGGTCATTAGCCTCGACAGACTTGTGCTTAATGCTTGAGATTAGATTTTGTTTTTTATAACAGTTTAGTTACTGCCTGTGAGGCCGATTATGACACTTTAGTGATTTGATAAGGATCCATGTTGGAAATTTACTTTAATGTTTTATCTATTTCGTTGCTACTTGTTGTACATCCTCCATGTCTACTTTATGTATTTTATTACTGTTTGATCACTGAAAAGTGTCATGTCGACCCCTTGTCACTACTTCTTCAAGGTTAGACTAGATACTTACTGTGTACATATTATTTTACGTACTCGTGCTATACTTCTGCACTGATTGTGCAGGCACTAAGACATGTACTTACAGTGGTCACATGGGCGCATAGACGCACTTCCGCAGAGACTTAGTGGTGAGATGCTTGCCTTGGTTTGATCTGCAGCACTGGAGCCTCCCTCTACCTTGTTTACTATTTCTGTATATTTTACTACGGACAATAGTCATAGTAGTTTTGTATATTCCCTAGAATGGTCATGCACTTGTGGCACCATGTTTTGGGAGCTTCTAGCATTTATGAACTGTTGTACTTATTATTACTATCACGGTGGTTTATGTATTATTCACACTTGATATTTCTTGGGAACGAAATATGTATGGTTCCATGATATTTTACTTTTACTTGGTGTATTTAAGTAAATTTTCTATTTTTAAAAGTGAAAAAGGAATAATTGAATTAGAGGTTCACATATGGGCTTGCCTAACGGCGACGTTAGGCACCATCGTGACCTATTATAGGTTTTGGGTCGTGAAAAAGTTGGTACCTCTAATTTCAACAATTTGAGATTGTGTACGTTCCTCAAAAGGCTGTAAAAGGACAAGCATTGGCATACTTCTTGGCAGATCATCCTATACATGATGATTGGGAACTAACTGATGAACTACCTGATAAAGATGCAATGGTCGTTGAAGTACAACCTTTATTGAAGATGTACTTTGATGGTGATGTATATTACGGAGGAGCTGGTGCTAGCGTAGTATATGACACTTCTCAAGGGAATGTTCTGCCCTACTCCTTTATGTTGACATAACTTTGCTCCAACAATGTTGCTGAGTATCAAGCATTAATTCTTGGGTTTGAAATGGTTGTCGATATGAAGCAGTTGTAATTGCATGTAAAGGAGTAGGGTTATGCTAAAAACCCGATGGGATAGGTTGGTGATGTGACTATTCAACATGTACCTAGGAAAGAAAATAAGAAGCTGACACTTTAGCTGACCTAGCTTCATCGTTAACCCTGTCTAATCAAGTGGAAGTTACTATCTGGCAAAAATGGGTAGTACCGCTGCCAAATAAGTGTGAAAGTGAAGAAAATGAACTCGAGCATCTGGTCATTGTTTCTGAAGCTGAGAAGGAAGAATGGCGACAACCCATTATCGACTACTTAAGCTATGGATACTTCCAGAAAATCTGAGTAGAAGGACTGAAATCCGTCATCGTGCACCTCACTTCCTTTAATACAAAGATACTCCATACATAAGATCATTTGAGGTAGTACTCTTAAAATGCTTAGGGGAAGATGAAGCACTCCATGCTTGCAAGAAGAAAATTCTGGTGTATGTGGGTCACACCAGTCTGGACCAAAGCTCCACTTCTATATAAAAAGGATGGGATACTATTGTCCAGTGATGGTAAAATGTTGCTTGGACTATGCTCGAAGATGCAAGGCTTGCCATTTTCATTCAAATTTTATTCATCAGCCTCCAGACACCCGACTGTTGCATCCTGGTCGTTTGACGCTTGGGGATTGGATGTTGTTGGACCACTGCCAAAATTCTCTGGCGGGCACTTATACATCTTGGCTGCAACTAACTATTTCTCAAATGGGCTGAATTTGTTGCCCTCAAGGAAGTAAAGAAGGATAATGTTGCAAACTTCATCCGAGTGAATATTTCTATAGCTTTGGCATACCTCATTGCATAATACTTGATAATGGCAAGCCAATTGGCAACAAATCGATGAACAGGATTTGTGATCTCTTTGGCTTCAAGCAACATAATTCTTCTATGTACAATGCCACCACCAATGGCGTAGCTAAGGCATTCAATAAAAATATGCAACTTGTTGAATAAGGTCGTCTCCAAATCCAAACGAGATTGGAATGGACATATGGAAGAAGATTTGTGGGCGTTTAGGACAACCCAACGCACACCAACACAAGCTACGACCTATTCATTTGTCTACGGAGTCGAAGCCATTTTTCCACTCGAGCATCAAATACATTCATTATGATTAGCTATTCAAGAAGGGATCACAGATGAAGACAATGCCGACTTTGATTAGCAGAGTTAGAGATTCTTGATAAGAAGAGGTTGGAAGCTTAACAAAGTCTTTAATGTTATCAAGCTCTACTATCTCGCGCCTTCAATAAAAGAGTTTATTCGAGATCCTTTCAAGTAGGAGATAAAATCCTTGCCATACGAAGATCCATTATCACTTCCCATATATTTGGAGGGAAGTTCGCTTCAAAATGGGATGGGCCATATGTTATGCAAGAAGCTTACTCGAATGGTGCTTACAAGCTTATTGATGCAAAAGGCTTAAGAATCAGTCTTATCAATAGAAAATTCTTGAAGAAGTACTATCCATGAAAAAATATGTGCTCATTAACACAAGAGCATAAAATGCATGTTACTCCTGGCCCGCAAGTATAAACTTTATTCGGCCCCAAAAAAGAGGTCTGCTCGGTTGAAAACCTCGAAAGAGGCGGTCTAGGCAAAATTTAGGACATTAAAAAAAACTCACCCATTCTGAACTACGGCATGACTTAATCCTCTTTACCGAGGACGTAGGCAGCTTAGAGTTTCATTCTAAGTTCAGTTGCATGAGTTTAAAAATATATATCACCTCTAACACTGTTCAAGTAAGGCATGACATAATAAAATCTGCTTGTTGGCACCTAAACATGGGGCCTACATGTATCCTTTACCTTATCAAAAGGTTGATGGATCGATGTGGGCATATCTATAGGCTCAATAGTAGATTAGTATCTCCAAGGAAATGACTATAGTCATTTTGAAGGTGGCGAAATCTTAAAGTTGAAATTTTAAGTCCGCCGATTTTCAAATGAAACTCTTTAAAAGTTCGCCAAGTACATAAGTCGAATCTGTAAAATCTATCAAGTCTCCAATTAAAATGGTTCTTGTTTTAAAAGAGCTTCTATGTCAAGGTATCACCTTTTTGGGAAAAAGAGCTCAACACTGAAAATCCCAGCATGGCTAAATGCGAAGATAAAACATAAAGTATTAACAAGAACTATCCTAGAGGATATCGATTTTAATTTTTGGTATGTCTTTAATTTTAAGTCTAGTTTCTGTTAAATTAAACGACTTTTAATTTTAACATTTCTATACCAAGATATGATTTTTTTTGGTGAAGTTGTGCAAATCTAAAACTGTGAACGTGTCCGAATCTAGAGTTGATTTTAAAATATTATCTGGGACGATTTTGAAGGTGTTTAATTGAAAATTTTGGATATGTTAGATTTTGAAGTCTAGTTTTCAAGAAATTAAATGGTTCATAATTTTGATATTTCTACACCAAGATATGAATTTTTTATTGAGACTGCACAAATCCAAAATTATCAACATATTGAAATCTGAAGTTGATTTCAAAATATTATTTGGAATGATTTTGAAGGTGTTTGATTGGGAATTTTGGATATGTCCTAGATTTTGAAGTCTAGTTTTCAAGAAATCAAACGGTTCGTAGTTTTGACGTTTCTATACTAAGATATAAATTTTTTTAGTGAGATTGCACAAATCTAAAATTATCAATATGGTGGAATCTAAAGTTGGTTTTAAAATATCACCTGGGCCGATTCTGAATGTTTGATTCCGAATTTTGGGTTTGTCTTTGTTATTAAAGTTTTCTAAGAAATCAAATGGCTCATATTTTTTACTTTCTCACATTGAAATAAATACTTCCTACCACTAAGGTGCAAAGGTGATGAAGAATATTATCTTCAAAGAAAAATGAGGATGTATAATCAAATGCATTGAACTTCGAGGCATGAATGACAACGTTATTTTTTGAAATAAAGTCATGTTCTATTATGTGGATGTCAATACATCATGCTTAGTAAGAAAATGTTGATTTTGAATCACAAAAAAAAAAAAAAATCAATGAAAACGCGCAATATAAAGTAAAACAGATAGAGTTCTCAATTTCAAGGATAGTCGCTAGTTAACCAAATGCAACGAAAAAATAAGAGGTAAATAAAACACTCTATATAGGCTAATCTAAACACAACTTGTAATTGACCAAGTTTTTAAGAGTGGCCTCTAAGTGTTGTTTCTTCGTCTCCACGTCGGCCAAGTCATTAGCAGTCACCAAGAAAACATCAGAACATGTACGGTACTACTCTTCAGCAGATGAGACTCTAGATTCAATCTCTTCAACCTCTTTCTTAGCAGCATCTCAGAGAGCTCTTAACTGTTTCACCTTCTCCCTGGCCTCTATGAGGGAGTGATAGGCACTTGTGGCACCATGTTTTGGGAGCTTCTAGCATTTATGAACTGTTGTACTTATTATTAATATCAGGGTGGTTTATGTATTATTCACACTTGATATTTTTTGGGAACGAAATATGTATGTTTCCATGAGATTTTACTTTTACTTGGTGTATTTAAGTAAATTTTCTATTTTTAAAAGTGAAAAAGGAATAATTGAATTAGAGGTTCACATATGGGCTTGCCTAACAGCGACGTTAGGCACCATCGTGACCTATTATAGGTTTTGGGTCGTGAAAAAGTTGGTACCTCTAATTTCAACAATTGGAGATGTGTACGTTCCTCAAAAGGCTGTAAAAGGACAAGCATTGGCATACTTCTTGGCAGATCATCCGATACATGATGATTGGGAACTAACTGATGAACTACCTGATGAAGATGCAATGGTCGTTGAAGTGCAACCTTTATTGAAGATGTACTTTGATGGTGATGTATATTACGGAGGAGCTGGTGCTGGCGTAGTATTTGTCACTTCTCAAGGGAATGTTCTGCCCTACTCCTTTATGTTGACACAACTTTGCTCCAACAATGTTGCTGAGTATCAAGCATTAATTCTTGGGTTAGAAATGGTTGTCGATATGAAGCAGTTGTAATTGCATGTAAAGGAGTAGGGTTATGCTAAAAACCCGATGGGATAGGTTGGTGATGTGACTATTCAACATGTACCTAGGAAAGAAAATAAGAAGCTGACACTTTAGCTGCCCTAGCTTCATCGTTAACCCAATATAATCAAGTAGAAGTTACTATCTGGCAAAAATAGGTAGTATTGCTGCCAAATGAGGGTGAAAGTGAAGAAAATGAACTCGAGCATATGGTCATGGTTTTTGAAGTTGAGAAGGAAGAATGACGACAAACCATTATCGACTACTTAAGCTATGGATACTTCCAGAAAATCTGAGTAGAAGGACTGAAATCCGTCATCGTGCACCTCGCTTCCTTTAATACAAAGATACTCCATACAAAAGATCATTTGAGGGAGTACTCTTAAAATGTTTTCGGGGAAGATGAAGCACTCCAAGCTTACAAGAAGCACATTATAGGGCATGTGGGTCACACCAGTCTGGACCAAAGCTCCACTTCCATATAAAAAGAATGGGATACTATTGGCCAACGATGGTAAAAGGTTCCTTGGACTATGCTCGAAGATGCAAGGCTTGCCATTTCCATGCAAATTTTATTTATCAGCCTCCTGACACCCGACTGTTGCATCCTGGTCGTTTGACGCTTGGGGATTGGATGTTGCTGAACCACTGCCAAAATTCTCTGGTGGGCACTTATATATCTTGACTGCAACTAACTACTTCTCAAATGGGCTGAATTTGTTGCCATAAAGGAAGTAAAGAAGGAGAATGTTGCAAACTTCATCCGAGTGAATATTTCTATAGCTTTGGCATCCCTCGTTGCATAATAACGGATAGTGGCAAGTCATTCGACAACAAGTCGATGAACAAGATTTGTGATCTCTTTGGCTTCAAGCAACATAATTCTTCTATGTACAATGTCACCACTAATGACTTAGCTAAGGCATTCAATAAGACTATGCAGCTTGTTGAAGAAGGTCATCTCCAAATCCAAACGAGATTGGAATGGACATATGGAAGAAGATTTGTGGGTGTATAGGATAACCCAACGCACACCAACACAAGCTACGACCTATTCATTTGTCTACTTAGTCGAAGCCGAGCGTCAAATACATTCATTATTATTAGCTATTCAAGAAGGGATCACTGATGAAGACAATGCCCGACTTTGATTAGCAGAGTTAGAGGCTCTTGATAAGAAGAGGTTGGAAGCTCAACAAAGTCTTTAATATTATCAAGCTCTACTATCTCGCGCCTTCAAGAAAAGAGTTTATTAGAGATCCTTTCAAGTAGGAGATAAATTCCTTGCCATATGAAGATCAATTATCACTTCCCATAAATTTGGAGGGAAGTTCGCTTCAAAATGGGATGGGCCATATGTTATGCAAGAAGCTTACTCGGATGGTGCTTACAAGCTTATTGATTCAAAAGGCTTAAGAATCGGTCCTATCAACGGAAAATTCTTGGATCGATGTGGGTATATCTATAGGCTCAATAGTAGATTAGTATCTCCAAGGAAATGATTATAGTCATTTTGAAGGTGGCGAAATCTTAAAGTTGAAATTTTAAGTCCGCCGATTTTCAAATGAAAGTCTTCAAAAGTTCGCCAAGTGCATAAGTCGAATCTGTAAAATCTATCAAGTCTCAAATTAAAATGGTTCTTGTTTTAAAGGAGCTTCTATGACAAGGTATCACCTTTTTGGGAAAAATAGCTCAAAGCTGAAAATCCCAGCGTGGCTAAATGCGAAGATAAAACATAAAGTATTACCTAGAACTATCCTAGAGGATATCGATTTTAAATTTTGGTATGTCTTTAATTTTAAGTCAAGTTTCCGATAAATTAAACGGTTTTTAATTTCAACATTTCTATACCAAGATATGAATTTTTTGGTGAAGTTGTGCAAATTTGAAACTGTGGATGTGTCCGAATCTAGAGTTGATTTTAAAATATTATCTGGGACGATTTCGAAGGTGTTTGATTGGAAATTTTGGATATGTTAGATTTTGAAGTCTAGTTTTCAAGAAATTAAACGGTTCATAATTTTGATATTTCTACACCAAGATATGAATTTTTTATTAAGACTGCACAAATCTAAAATTGTCAACATATCGGAATCTAAAGTTGAACTTCAAAGTATTATCTGGAACGATTTTGAAGGTGTTTGATTGGGAATTTTGGATATGTCCTAGATTTTGAAGTCTAGTTATCAAGAAATCAAACGGTTCATAGTTTTGACGATTCTACACTAAGATATGAAT
Organism: Nicotiana glauca; assembly: GCA_026770625.1. Taxonomy (NCBI): domain Eukaryota; kingdom Viridiplantae; phylum Streptophyta; class Magnoliopsida; order Solanales; family Solanaceae; genus Nicotiana; species Nicotiana glauca. Next base: position 12,025 of record MU789041.1, read on the forward strand.
TTTTTTAGGGAGATTGCCCAATCGAAAATTTTCAATATGGTGGAATCTAAAGTTGGTTTTAAAATATCACCTGGACCGATTCTGAATGTTTGATTCCGAATTTTAGGTTTGTATTTGATATTAAAGTTTTCTAAGAAATCAAATGGCTCATATTTTTTACATTCTCACATTGAGATAAATACTTCCAACCACTAAGGTACAAAGGTGATGAAGAATATTATCTTTAAAGAAAATGGAGGATGTATAATCACATGCAGAGAACTTCGAGGCATGAATGACAACGATATTTGAAAGAAAGTCAAGTTCTATTATGTGGATGTCAATACATCATGCTTAGTAAGAAAATATTGATTTTGAATCACAAAAAAGCAAAAAAATAAAAAAGGAAACATCAATGAAAATGCGCAATATAAAGTAAAACTGATGGAGTTCTCATTTTCAAGGATATTCGCTAGTTAACCTAATGCAAGGAAAAAATAAGAGGTAAATAAAATACTCTATATAGGCTAATCTAAACACAACTTGTAATTGATCAAGTTTTTAAGGGTGGCCTCTAAGTGTTATTTCTTCGTCTCCACGTCGGCCAAGTCATTAGCAGTCACCAAGGAAACATCAGAACATCTACAGTACTCCTGTTCAGCAGATGAGACTCTAGATTCAATCTCTTCAACCTCTTTCTTAGCAGCATCTCAAAGAGCTCTTAACTGTTTCACCTTCTCGTTGGCCTCTATGAGAGAGTGATTGGTGACAGACAGTTTCTCGACGACCTTCTTCCTTTTTTCAGTCAAATTAAGATCAAGATGTTCCTTGGCTTTTGAAAATTGACTTTGATTTTTCAACGTCCACAACCTTATCGAAAAGATTTGATTTTGCCTGGTCATATGAAGTGGCAAGCTCAAAGAAGACGTCAATAGGTATTTTATAGGGGAAATATTCACACCCTTTCCATCCATATCCTCAAGAATCACTTGGATCTCGAATTATAGAGAAGAAGCACTATGTGCGGTAAGGTCAGAGAGTTTGGCATGAATTTTAGCCAAGGAATTCAAGATGAAATTCTTGCAAAGAGTCAAGACAACCTTTATTTCGTCAAAGATAGGCATTGTTATTGCTGATCGTTAGTGAATATTAGGCCTCGATTTTGCTCCAAGATTAGGAGTGGAAGCCGCCTGTAGGTCTGACTTAGATATTGGAAGTGATTTCCTCGAGTCTGGCTTCGCCACATATCTTCTACTACCACGTGGCTTACTTTGGTGTGACACAATTGAAATATGAACACCGTTACACTGCACATAAAAAGATAGACGGTTAGTAAAGTTACCTGGATATTATAAAATAATATGAAAGTTTTAATCTTTACCTCTTTAATAGCCGTCGAAGTCCTTGAAGCACTGTCAATGCTGTTAGCAATCTCGACTACACCCAAATCAGTGTCTCCTTATTTGTTTGAATATGTCTTCACATGTTTGAAGTTTTGATCACCATGACTACTATCACTCACATTTTGGGATGGTGTTTGTTGGAGGCAGGAACAACGATCCTCATTGACTTGATGAGCTTGAGAAGGTCCCGTGTTTTTTTGAACTTCTTTATATGGAGGTCCCTTGATGACGCGTGTTACAACCACTATAGATTTTAAAATAGGACGTTTGTCCTCCTTGTTATGCTCTTGAGGTGTGATCTTTAAACGCGTAGCAGTAACTTGCCCAGTGGTATTCACCAAGGATTACAAGTGGCTTTCAAGGAAGTTTTCATGCATTGTTACCCATCCAAGGGCGGATTTACGTGGACCCAAGCGGTATCACGGGACACCTCTGCGTCAATTTTTTTAATATTTATATATATAAAAATAATAAGTAAAACAGAAATACAAGATAAAATCATTATAAGTGACACCACTTGCAACAAAATAGCTCGGTAGCCTAGTCGTTGACAGCTTCAAGTTTGTTGTGAGAGGTCTTGGGTTCGAAGTCCCTTGGCTCCACAAAATATTTTTTGACTGTTACGGGCCTCTTATTAGAAATAGTGGCACTGTTTAGAAAAAATCCTGCGTACGTCACTGTTTCCACCAAGACTTATAATCGGACGAGACATACTTCTTCGTCTTGGGCATAATAGGGTTAAATATGGCCTTTGACCTTCTTTTAGACAACACACAAGTTCGTCAAAATTACAATCCATCTTCTAAAAAGGCCTCACTAAAATCTTGATCCAAGCAACGGGTATGTCTTGATAAAAATCAAATTGACGACTGAAGTGATGGAAGCTATAAGGCTCCACGATGAAGGTTGACCCATTTCTCAAAGGAAGGTAATTCTAATGAATACTCATAAAAATAATTCGACTCATACTCTTCCTCATTGCCATCATCATAATAATAATACGATTGAGAATCACTTGACATTGTGGAAGTCCATGCGACACTTTCTCTTCCATGAATATATTTTCTCGCGTCTTCATTCACAAAGTATCGCAATTTCCCCTCACCTGAATATATGGATATCAAAGGAGTAGCTGGCTTATTTTTTTTTTTAGAGAAAACTAAGTCTTGAAGTAACATGCCAACTAACCATACACATAAAAATTGGGAAGTAAAAAAGGATCGAGTGGTGAGCTGTTTGAAATTGTGTTTAAGCCCATGCATATGCTAGCTAAGACTGGAACAACGAGGTTAATTTTTTTCCCACATGCTAGAAGGCCTATCTTAAAAGTCCCAGGCCGAATGAAGTTTCATTCTTTGGTAGGGAGCACAAAGACACATAACCAACATGATAGAAAACCGGTCAAGTATATTTTGTCTTTCTGGTCGCTTCTAACGCCAACTTTAACAAATAGCGCACCTTCAATTTCCAAACAATTTAGGAAGATCTAACTTCTTTTCTTTTCTCGCTGAAGGTTATTCATACTTTGCAATTTTTGCACCAAAATTCTATCAATATTCTCATAGTGACATCGGGACTTTAAGTGTTTCCCTCTCAGAGTTAGTGATATGCGCCAAACAATTGCTGACAAGCTTGTGGAAGGAACATTCTATCCTTATCGTAATGTGATAACCCAAAGTGTCATCACCTATTTTCTCATCCACTCCGTGCTTCCGAGGTCTTGAAAACCTCATTTTTACTTGCCTCGATTTGCATGCGCAGTCCGGGCGTGTAGCCGGAAGGCTTAAGTATGAATTCTGTGTGAAAATCGATGAATTTTGATATTAATATGATTAAAGTTGAATTTGGTCAACATTTTGGGTAAACAGATCAGGACCCGAGATTGGAAGGTCCAAGAAGGTCCGTAGAAAAATATGGGACTCGGGCATGTGCCCGGAGTCGAATTTCGAGGTCCAGAGCCCGAGAAAAGAATTTTTCTGTGAAATTGTTTTTCTAAAATTATTAAGGAAATTGGAAATAAAAATGGCTTTAAAGACTGTGGTATCGGGCTCGTATTTTGGTTCCGATGCCCGGTACAAGTCTCATATATGGTTTAAGTGCTCTCTATAAAATTTCATTGAAAACGGACGTCGTTTGACGTGTTTCGGACTCCAAATGGAAATTTGATGCTTTATGAACATTTAGAAGAAAATCATGTGTTTTGAGGCTTGATTCTATGTATATGATGTTATTTTGGCAATTTGATTGCACGGATAAGTCCGTAGGATGTTTTTGAGGTTATGTACATGTTTGGTTTGGAGCCCTGAGGGCTCGGGTGAGTGTTGGATAGGTGTCGAGTTGCATTTTGAACTTTTAAAAAAAAAAAAGTTGCAGGTCAGGTCTGGTGGCATCGCATTTGCGATGGAATTCTCGCAAATCCGAGACTCGCAAATGCGAATTCCCCATCGCAAATGCGAAGAAGGGGAAATCTGGGCCAGATCGCAAATGCGATTAATCCTTCGCAAATGCGAAGAGTGGGGAAATGGGCTGTGGTTGCAAATGCAAAGACCTTGCTCGCAAATGCGAGAGGGCCCAGATCACAAATGCGATCATTTTTCCGCAATTGCGAAGTCTGTACTGAGGCCCAGTGTTCGCAAATGCGAACTGAAATCTCGCAATTCCTAGCCTTGCTTGGTTCGCAATTGTAAACCCAAGTTCGCAATTCCCATATCCGAGGCCCAGCAAATTTTATACTTAGTCGAATTTTCATCACTTTTCACTATTCTTTCAAAACCCAAACACCATAGGCAATTTTTCAAGAGCAAACTTCATCCCAAATCATTTGTAAGTTGATTTTTACTCAATTCTTTCAGTCTTTAACATCATTAAACATGTTTTCCACTTGAAAATAAGGATTTTCATGGGTGAAATTGGGGTTTTTGGGTAGAACCTAGATTTTCCATAAATTGGGGAGTTGGACCTCGATTTGAGGTCCGATTTCAAAACAAATTACATATTTGAATTCGTAGGGGAATGGGTAACCGAGTTTTGATTCGAACCTCGAGTTTTGACCACGTGGGCCTGGGGGCATTTTTGGAATTTTTGGGAAAACTTAGGAAAAATCATTTTTATGCATTCAATTTGATTCATATAGTGTTTATTAATGTAATTGAGCAAATTGTGATTAGATTTGCGCGAATTAGAGGTGGAACCGCGAGGTAAAGCGATAGTTGAGGATTAAGGGGATTTCAAGGCTTTGAGGTAAGTGTTTGGTTTAACCCTAGCTTGAGGGAATAGGAGTTGAGTCTTGTTGCTAATTGCTTTGTGATCGAGTACGATGTATAAGCATGATGACAAGTATCTATACATCGGTGTCTAGCATGACCGTGAGTCCTTATAAAGTGATTATCATGATTTTATTTATGAATTCCATGCTTATTGGAGGATTCTATATGTTGTGAATAATATGTGAACGGTGATATGATTATTTGATACCTAGAAGCATTGGCTCCAATTGTGATATGAATATTGAAAGTATATGAAATGACTTGATTCTTTGGAGCATTGGCTCAAAATGGTAGAGTAGACTATAACATAAGAAAAGTAAGAAAGAGAGAGCGTTGATGATTATTTCCTTGTCGGGACGTTTGGTTGAACTTGTTGGATTCTCTCCCTTGTCGGGATTTCGTCAAATAATTGCATATGTTTTTGCCCTTAATTGTGACTGTTGTTTGGGGAGTCAGACTGTTGAATAATATGGTCGGGTTGCGCGCCGTAACAATGATATTGAGGATCAGGTTGCACGCTGCAACAATAAAATAAGAGGATCGGGTTGCGAGCCGCAACAATGGTACATGATAAATGATATGGGTCGGGTTGCACGCCGCAATAGTGGTATTTGTGGATCGGGTTGCATGCCGCAACAATGGTATTTATGGACCAGGTTGCACGCCGCAACAGTTATTGAGACCATGTGTTTACCTTGAGTATTGTTTCCTTGTTCATTGTGAATCTAAGCTGCTTTGGTTTGTTACTCCGAATTACTGTTGCTATTGTTGTCTCCCCATAGCATGTTTCCCCCTCCTATATTGTTAGTTGTTCAGCATTTCATTTTCGTTGTATATTTATGACTGCACAGGTTTATATAGTGTCCGGTCTAGCCTCGTCACTACTTCGCCGGGGTTAGGCTAGACACTTACCAGCACATGGGGTCGGTTGTTCTGATGCTACACTTCTGTGCATTTTTGCACAGGTCCAGGTTTTGAGGAGCAGCAGCAGCTTTAGTGTCGGAGCAAGCTTTCATTATCACGAGACCGAGGTAGCCTTGCAGGCGTCCGCAAGCCCGGAGTCTCTTCCTTATGTTCTCTTTTCGACTGTTGCCTCCTTGTTTTCGAGACAAACAGCTTATATGTTTCTTTCAGACCTTTGTATTTAGTATATTCTTAGTAGTTCGTGAGTAATGTGACACCAAATCTTGGGTAGAGGCTATTATAAACTGTTTCGCGTTTTGATTCGTATTTATAAATCAGACTTCCGCTATTGTTCTTATTAAATTTCATGTCCTATATTGATGCTATAAACTATTAAAATAATTATTTAGTAATGGAAAGGTAATTGAGTAGGCTTGCCTAGCTACCACGAGTTGGCGCCGTCAGGATCCTGATGGTGGGAAATCCGGGTCGTGACAAGTTAGTATCAGAGCATTAGGTTACATAGGTCTCACAACTCAAGGACAAACTTAGTAGAGTCTGAGGGGTCTGTACGGAGACGTCTGTACTTGCTCCCCAGGGGCTACTGAGTTAGGAAAAATCTCTCATTTGTTCTTTCTTGTCGTGCAATTTGGTTTCTCAACACTGACTGTATTTCTACTCTGTTCTTTCGTAGATGGCGAGAACACTAGCTTCCTCATCCACTGATCAGCAGTCCGAGCCTCAGGCAGCTCCCGCTAGGGGCAGAGGACGTGGCTATGCTAGGGGCTGAGGTAGGGGCAGGGCCCAGCCACCAACATCAACACTAGTGGCGGACCCTCAGGTTGCCCTTGACGAGGAGGTTCTGGCCACAACCCAGATAGTTCTGGTGGGCCCAGCTCAGGTCCCAGAGGGGTTTATTACTACCCTAGTTCTTCAGGACGCCTTGGTCCGGTTGGTTGGCCTCATGGAGAGTGTCACCCGAGCAGGATTGCTTCCTGTAGCACCAACCACTTCCCAGGCTGGAGGAGGGGCCCAGACTCCTGCTGCACGTACTCCGGAGAAGGTAGCTCCCCAGACTCAGATTTTACCATTTCAGATAGCTGCGACAGTTCAGCCGGGGGTAGTTGCACAGGCCGGTGATGGAGCGGCCATGTCCGCAGATGCTTTGTGGCGGCTGGATAGGTTCACCAAACTCTTCACTGCTACATTCAGCGGAGCTTCTTATGAGGACCCCCAGGATTTCTTATATAGCTGCCACGAGGTTCTTTGGAACATGGGCATTGTGGAGTCCAATGGAGTTTATTTTGCAGCTTTTCATCTATCTGGATCCGCCAAGACTTGGTGGAGGGATTACTGCTTAGCCAGACCAGCAGGGTCGCCGCTTTTGACTTGGGATCAGTTTTCAGAGTTGTTTCTAGAAAAGTTTCTTCCCGTTACTCAGAAGGATGCTTACCGGAGGTAGTTTGAGTGCCTCCAGCAGGGGTCTATGACGGTCACTTAGTATGAGACCCGGTTTATCGATCTAGCTCGCCATGCCCTCATCATACTCCCCATTGAGAGGGAGAGGGTGAGGAGATTTATTGATGGTTTGATCCAGCCGATTCGTCTTCAGATGGTCAGAGAGGCAGGTAGTGACATTACCTTTTAGGAGGCAGCCAATGTGGCCCGGAAGATCGAGATGGTTCTGCCACAGGGGGGTGGTCATAGGGCAGACAAGAGACCCCGTCACTCAGGTCGATTCAGTGGTGCCTCATTTGGAGGCAGGGATTCTTATGACAGGGGTCAGCCTTCCAGGCCCTTTCAGTCAGCCCTCCAGGTTTCGCAGGGTGCCCTAGGTGATCATGGTTTTCGTGGGCATTATTCCGATCAACAGTCACTCAGTGCACCGCCAGCTCCCATCAGTGCACCACCTCTTCAGAGTTTTTGTGGAGGTCATTCGGGCCGTCAGGGCCAGTCTCATTCGACGGAGGGATGTTATGAGTGTGGCGAGTATGGTCACATCAGGAGAGCTTGCCCAAGATTAAGGGGTACACAGTCGCAGCAGTAGGGTCCTCGCCCCATGATTCAGACACCAGGTGACCCATAGCCTGCCTAGCCAGCCAGAGGCGGGGGTAGGGATCATTGAGGTGGAGGTCGAGATCGTAGAGGTGGATGCCGGACCGCCAGAGGTAGGGGTCAGCCGATAGCCGATCGTCCCAGAGATATGGTTCAGGGAGGTGGGGCTGAGCCCTAGTTTTATGCTTTGCCAGCCAGACGAGAGGCCGAGTCATCAGATGCCGTTATTACAGGTACTATTCTGGTTTGTAATAGAGATACGTCAGTGCTATTTGACCCTGGGTCTACATATTCATATGTGTCATCTTATTTTGCACCTTGCCTGGCTATGTCTAGCTATGCTTTGGACATTCCTGTTTATGTATCTACACCGGTGGGTGAATCCATAGTAGTCGACCGGGTACATCGTTCCTGTGTGGTTATGTTTGAGGGTCTTGAGACCCGTGTTGATTTATTGCTTTTAGACATGGTGGATTTCGACGTTATATTGGGGATGGATTGGTTGTCCCCATATCATGCTATCTTAGATTGTCACACCAAGACCGTGACCTTCGCCATGCAAGAATTGCCCCGACTAGAGTGGAGAGGGATCCCCGATCATGTCACCCGCAATGTTATTTCACATATTAAGGCTCGACGCATGGTCGAGAAGGGGTGTTTAGCGTATCTAGCGTATGTTTGCGACTCCAGCGCAAAGGTTCCTTCTATTGACTCTGTCCCTATTGTTCGGGAGTTCCCCGAGGTTTTCCCTTCAGACCTGTCGGGTATGCCGCCCAACAGGTGATATTGACTTTTGTATTGATCTGGCTCCGGGCACGCAGCCCATTTCTATTCCGCCGTATCGCATGGCCCCACCAGAGTTGAAGGAGTTAAAGGACCAGTTGCAGAATTTACTAGAGAAGGGTTTTATCAGGCCTAGTGTTTCTCCTTGGGGTGCGCCGGTGTTATTTGGGAAGAAGAAGGATGGATCGATGCGGATGTGTATTGATTACCGGTAATTGAAGAAAGTGACGATAAAGAAAAAGTATCCACTGCCGAGGATTGATGATTTGTTTGACCAGCTTTAGGGAGCAAAGGTGTTTTCAAAGATAGACTTGAGATCTGGCTACAATCAGCTGAGGATTAGGGCGTCTGATGTCCCTAAGACAGCATTCTGCACTCGGTATGGGCACTACGAGTTTTTAGTCATGTCATTTGGGTTGACCAATGCCCTAACAACATTTATGGAGTTGATGAACCGAGTGTTCAGGTCATATCTAGACTTATTCGTGATAGTCTTTATTGATAATATTCTGGTGTACTCCCGCAGCCAGGAAGAGCACGAGCAGCACCTCAGAGTGGTTCTTCAGACTCTGAAGGATAGTCAGTTATATGCTAAGTTTTCGAAGTGCGAGTTCTGGTTGAGTTCGGTTGCATTTCTGGGTCATATTGTATCAGCAGAGGGTATTCAGGTGGACCCGAAGAAGATTGAGGCAGTCAAGAATTGGCCTCGACCAGTTTCAGCGACCGAGATTCAGAGTTTCTTGGGGTTAGCAGGTTATTACCATCGGTTCATGGAGGGATTCTCGTCTATTGCAGCCCCGATGACCAGATTGACCCAGAAGGGTACCCAGTTCAGATGGTCAGATGAGTGTGAGACGAGCTTTCAGAAGCTCAAGACAGCTCTGACTACGGCACCGGTATTGGTTTTGCCCACGGGTTCAGGGCCTTACACAGTTTATTGTAATGCTTCCCGTGTCGGGCTTTGTGCAGTATTGATGTAGGATGGCAATGTCATTGCCTATGCTTCGAGACAGTTGAAGATCCACGAGAAGAATTATCCAGTTCATGATCTAGAGTTGGCAGCTATTGTTCATGCTTTGAAGATTTGGAGACATTACCTATATGGCGTGACGTGTGAGGTGTACACGGATCACAAGAGCCTTCAGTACTTGTTCAAGTAGAAGAAGTTGAATATGAGGCAGTTAAGGTGGTTAGTGTTGTTGAAAGATTATGATGTTACTATCTTGTATCACCCGGGTAAGGCCAATGTGGTGGCCGATGCATTGAGTAGGAAGTCCGCCAGCATGGGTAGTCTTGCTTATATCCCGGTCAGCCAGAGACCGCTTGCTTTAGATGTTCAGGCTTTGGCCAATTGACTGGTGAGATTAGATATTTCTGAGCCTAGCAGAGTGTTAGCTTGCACGATCGCTCGTTCTTCTCTATTGGAGCGTATTCGTGATTGGCAGTTTGATGATCCCCATTTGTGTGTCCTGAGAGACACGGTGCAGCGTGGAGGTGCCACAAAGATGACCTTAGATGAGGATGGTGTTTTGAGATTGCAGGGGTGAGTTTGTGTGCCCAATGTTGATGGGATTCGAGAGTTGATCTTAGCAGAGGCCCATAGTTCTCGGTATTCTATTCACTCGGGCGCCGCGAAGATGTATCAGGACTTGCGGCAGCATTATTGGTGGCGTTAATGAATAAGGATATTCTTGCATATGTGGCTCAATGTTTGTACTATCAGCAGGTCAAGTATGAGCATTAGAGGCCCGGTGGTTTGTTTCAGAGGATTGAGCTTCCCGAGTGGAAGTGGGAGAGGATTACCATGGATTTCATTACTGGACTTCCGTTGACTCGGAAGAAGTTTGATGCTATTTGGGTCATTGTTGATCGGCTGACCAAGTCACCGCATTTCATCCCAGTGGCAGTCTCCTATTCATCCAAGAGGTTAGCTGAGATTTATATCCGGGAGATTGTCCGCCTTTATGGTGTGCCGGTGTCCATCATTTCGGACCGGGGTACGCAGTTTACCTTATGCTTCTAGAGAGCAGTTCAACAAGAGTTGGGCTCCCAGGTTCAGTTGGGCACATCGTTCCATCCTCAGACGGACGGTCAGTCCGAGCGGACTATACATATATTGGAGGATATGCTCCGAGCTTGTGTCATTGATTTTGGAGGCTCGTGGGACCAATTTTTTCCTTTAGCAGAGTTCGCCTACAACAACAGCTACCAGTCCAGCATTCAGATGGCCCCATATGAGGCGTTGTATGGTAGGCGATATCGGTCTCTAGTCGGATGGTTTGAGCTGGGAGATGCTCAGTTATTGGGTACAGACTTAGTTTAGGAAGCCTTAGATAAGGTCAAGATCATTCAGAGAGGCTTCGTTCAGCTCAGTCTAGGCAGAAGAGATATGCAGACCGTAGGGTCAGAGATGTAGCTTTTATGGTTGGTGAGCGGGTATTGCTTCGGGTGTCGCCTATGAAGGGTGTGAGGAGGTTCGGAAAGAAGGGAAAGCTTAGCCCTAGGTACATTGGTCCGTTTGAGATTCTTGATCGAGTAGGAGAGATGACTTATAGACTTGCATTGCCACCTATTTTATCAGCCGTGCATCCAGTTTTTCATGTGTCTATGCTTCGGAGGTATCACGATGATCCTACCCATGTGTTAGACTTCAGCACTGTCCAGTTGGACAAGGATTTATCTTATGAGGAGGAGCCGGTAGCTAATCTAGACCGGCAGGTTCGTCAGTTGAGATCTAGGAGTTTTCTCTCCGTTCGTGTTCAGTGGAGAGGTCAGCCCCCTGAGGCCTCGACCTGGGAGTCCGAGTCTGATATGCGGAGCCGTTATCCATATTTGTTCCCTGACTCAGGTACTTCTTTCTTTTTTCCGTTCGAGGATGAACGGTTGCTTTAGAGGTGGAGGATGTGACGGCCCAAAGGGTCATCACCTATTTCCTCCTCCACTCCGTGCTTCCAAGGTCTTGAAAACCTCATTTTTACTTACCTCAATTTGCGTGCTCAGTCCGGGCGTGTAGCCGGAAGGCTTAAATATGAATTCTATGTGAAAAATGATGAATTTTGATATTAATATGATTAAAGTTGACTTTGGTCAATATTTTGGGTAAACGGACCCGGACCCGAGACTGGACGGTCCTGGAAGGTCCGTAGAAAAATATGGGGCTCGGGCATGTGCCCGGAGTCGAATTCCGAGGTCCGGAGCCTGAGAAAAGAATTTTTCTGTGAAATTGTTTTTTTAAAATTATTAAGGAAATTGGAAATGAAAATGGATTAAAAGACTGTGGTATCAGGCTCGTATTTTGGTTCCAGCGCCCGGTACAAGACTCATATATGGTTTAAGCACTCTCTGCAAAATTTGGTTGAAAATGGACGTCGTTTGACGTGTTTCGGACTCGACTAGTCCGAAATGGAAATTTTATGCTTCATGAACATTTAGAAGAAAATCATGTGTTTTGAGGCTTGAGTCTATGTATATGCTGTTATTTTGGCGATTTGATCGTACGGATAAGTCCGTAGGATATTTTTGAGGTTGTGTACATGTTGGGTTTGGAGCCCCGAGGGCTCGGGTGAGTTTTGGATAGGTGTGGAGTTGCATTTTGAACTTTGAAAAAAAAAATAGTTGCAGGTCAGGTCTGGTGGCATCGCATTTGCGAAGGAATTCTCGCAAATGCGAGGCTCGCAAATGCGAATTCCCCATCGCAAATGCGAAGAAGGGGAAATCTGGGCCAGATCGCAAATGCGATCAATCCTTCGCAAATGAGAAGAGTGGGGAAATGGGCTGTGGTCGCAAATGCGACGCCCTTGCTTGCAAATGCGAGAGGGCCCAGATCGCAAATGCGATCAATTTTTCGCAAATGCGAAGTCTGTATTGTGGCCCAGTGTTCGCAAATGCAAACTAAAATCTCGCAATTCCCAGCACTGCTTGGTTCGCAATTCCCATATCCGAGGCCAAGCAAATTTTATACTTAGTCGAATTTTCATCACTTTTCAACATTCTTTCAAAATCCAAACACCATAGGCGATTTTTCAAGAGCAAACTCCATCCCAAATTATTTGTAAGTTAATTTTTACTCAATTCTTTCAATCTTTAACATCATTAAACATGTTTTCCACTTGAAAACAAGGATTTTCATGGGTGAAATTGGTGTTTTTGGGTAGAACCTAGGTTTTCCATAAATTGGGGAGTTGGACCTCGATTTGAGGTCCGATTTCAAAACAAATTACATATTTGAATTCGTGGGGGAATGGGTAACCGGGTTTTGGTTCGAACCTCGGGTTTTGACCATGTGGGCCTTTTTTGAATTTTTGGGAAAAACTTGGGAAAATTTAATTTTATGCATTCAAATTGATTCATATAGTGTTTATTAAAGTAATTGAGCAATTTGTGATTAGATTTGAGCGAATTGGAGGTGGAACGGCGAGGTAAAGCGATAGTTGAGGATTAAGTGGATTTCAAGGCTTTGAGGTAAGTGTTTGGTTTAACCCTTTCTTGAGGGAATAGAAGTTGAGTCTTGTTGCTAATTGCTATGTGATCGAGTACGATGTATAGGCATGGTGACGAGTATCTATACATCGGTGTCTAGCATGATCGTGAGTCCTTATAAAGTGATTATCATGAATTTAGTTTTGAATTCCATGCTTATTGGAGGATTCTATATGTTGTGAATAATATGTGAACGACGATATGACTATTTGATACCTAGAAGTATTGGCTCGAATTGTGATACAGATATTGAAACTATATGAAATGACTTGATTCTTTGGAGTGTTGGCTCAAAATGGTAGAGTGGACTATAACATAAGAAAAGTAAGAAAGAGAGAGCGTTGTTGATTATTCCCTAGTCGGGACGTTTGGTTGAACTTGTTGGATTCTCTCCCTTGCCGGGATTTCGTCAAATAATTGCTTTTTTTTTGCCCTTAATTGTGACTGTTGTTTGGGGAGTCAGACTGTTGAATGATATGGGTTGGATTGCGTGCCGCAACAATGATATTGAGGATCGGGTTGCACGCCGCAACAATAAAATAAGAGGATCGGGTTGCGCGCCGCAACTATGGTACATGATAAATGATATGGGTCGGGTTGCACGCCGCAACAGTGGTATTTGTGGATCGGGTTACACGCCGCAACAATGGTATTTATGGACCGGGTTGCACGCCGCAACAGTTATTGAGGCCATGTGTTTACCTTGAGTATTGTTTCCTTGTTCATTGTGAATCTAAGCTGCTTTAGTTTGTTACTCGGGATTACTGTTACTATTGTTGTCTCCCCATAGCATGTTTCCCCCTCACATATTGTTAGTTGTTCGGCATTTCATTTCCGTTGTATATTTATGACTGCACAGGTTTATGTGGTGTCCAGTCAAGCCTCGTCACTACTTCGCCGGGGTTAGGCTAGACACTTACCAGCACATGGGGTGGGTTGTGCTGATGCTACACTTATGTGCATTTTTGCACAGGTCCAGGTTTTGTGGAGCAGCAGCAGCATTAGTGCGGGAGCAAGCTTTCATTATCACGAGACTGAGGTAGCCTTACAGGTGTCCGCAGGCCCGGCGTCTCTTCCTTATGTTCTCTTTTAGACTGTTGCCTCCTTGTTTTTGAGACAAACATCTTATATGTTTCTTTTAGACCTTTGTATTTAGTATATTCTTAGTAGTTCGTGAGTAATGTGACACCAAATCTTGGGTAGAGGCTATTATTGACTGTTCCGCGTTTTGATTCGTATTTATAAATCAGACTTCCGCTATTGTTCTTATTAAATTTCATGTCCTATATTGATGCCATAAACTGTTAAAATAATTTTTTAGTAATGGAAAGCTAATTGAGTAGGCTTGCCTAGCTACCACGAGTAGGCGCCATCACGATCCCGATGGTGGGAAATCCGGGTCGTGACACGTAAGCACTTGTAAGTTCTCGAGTATTTGGAATAACTTTCTCATAAGGAGACCCTACTAAAGGCAGACCCCCAATAGTGAATAAGAGCCCGTTTGGATTGACTTGTTTTAAGTGCTTTTAAGTCGAAATAGCTTTTAGGCCATTTTATAGTGTTTGGATAAAGTAAAAAAGTGCTTTTAAGCACTTGTTTTTAAGCTAAAATGATAAATAAATAAATAAAAAAGCCAAAATCCAAAAGTTAATTTCTAACTTATGGCTTAAAAGCTATTTTAGCTTAAAAGTCGCTTAAAACTAGCCCATCCAAACGGGCTCTAAGTCCCAAAGAGGTATGTATAACTCTCCAATTGATGTGAGCAACGTGTTTGTAAGAGGACATCAAGCCTCACAAAAAGCTTGCATGATACTTCTAGAACGATCATATGTAAACAATGAAGCATAGATAACATCGTAAATATTGGTTGCCCTAAATGTTCAATGGCTCCTACTAAGGATATCTTCGCTCCACACCTAATAGCCGGGAACATAATAAAATTTGCCACCAAACGTTAAGGAATCACTCCAGTGAACTTCACCTTTAAGGATTTGTTGTGCTAAGAATGGGGAGGAACTTGCCATATTATAAACTTTGTGATTGTGGGAACGAAGAGTCCATATCTTGAATTTATGTTTGGCATTTAAAAAGTTCAGTCTACCAAACGAATTGGACTTTGCAAGAGTGGCCACAAAGCCGCATATAAGTCGGTCAATGGTATATCCACTAGCAATCTGGTCTCCATTATTCTATCCTTGTGCTCTAAAATTACAAAATACTTGAACACGGAGAAAGAGGATGCTGAGTCTCTGAAGTAAACCATGTTCAAGCTGTATGAAAAAAATATTTGTTGGTACCTAAGTCAAAAGGTAAGAGTAACATCGTAATCTTTAAAGAGCACATGGATATGTAAATTTTTTTGCCTCAGACGTAAAAAAAAAAGGGATGTCCATGTCGGAGTTTTTCTTTAAAGTTTTTCGTTGTCAACTTTTAAAGGTATTCATCTTGGACTTTTAAAGATTTTTGTTGCAAACTTCTAAAGGTGTTCGTCTCTAACTTTTAAAGGCATCCGAATTTTTAAGGTTTTTGTTCCGAACCTTTAAAAGGTATATGTCTCGAATTTTAAAAGATGTTCATCGCAATTTTTGAAATGGCTTCATCTCTAACATTTCAAGGGCTTCGTCTCAAATTTCTAAAGGTGTCAATCTCAAACTTTTAAAGGTGTATGTCGCAAACTTTTAAGGGTGTTTGTCGCAAAGTTTTAAGGGTCTTCAATGCGAACTTCTAGAGGTCTTTGCCAAGAACTTTTAAAGGTGTTCGCCCCGAAATTTTAAAGGTCTTCGCGACAAACTATTAAGGGTCTTCACTGCAAACTATTAAAAATTTCTGCCACGACCTTTTAAGGGTCTTCGCCACAAATTTTTAAAGTTTTTCATCATGCTACTTTTAAAGGTCTTCACCGTGAACTTTTAAAGGTGTTAATTGTGAAATTTTAAAGATCTTTACCACAAGCTTTTAAATATCTTTGCTGCGAACTTTTAAGAGTTTTCATCATAAATTTTAAATGTCTTCATTGAGAACTGAAATTTTGAGAAAAGAAGAAGAAATTACTTTCGCATTACTATTTCTGAGTCGTAAAAAGAAAGACTCTAAAGTAGCTTGCAAACACTGCAGTCGATACCAACTAAACGAAAGGCACAAGACTATTTATAGAATCGTGATACGCATATTAGAAAATTAATAGCCATGTGGGACTACTCATTATTAGAGTTCAAAAGGAACTAGGTATCCTAATTCAATTGGAGAAAGATCTGCCAAGAGGCCAAAATAGTTTTTCTGTTAGGTATAATTTTGGAGAAGCCACAGCAGTAGGAGTCCTTGCAGCCAGATCCATAATTTGTTTGGTTTATTAATATGTGGTGATTTGCTTGTGACAAGTCTTGAAGTAGGGGGCATTTGTAGTCATGCAAAATTTATTGGAGTTAAATTCAATAATGTAATAAAATAATAAAAGAAGAAGAACAATATTGCAGAGAAAGAGAGAATAATTATTATTGAATATTTGGGATGAATTAAAATGGAATAGAACCCTCTATTTATAGGGAGAGAGTGACTTAGCCACCAAGTAATAAACCCTAGAATCTTTCTAAATATAGACATTCACCATAAATAAAATTTTATTGATAACACTCCCCCTGAATGCCTATTCAACACATAATGTGCCTTGTTAAAACATTAACTAAAATAAAATTCAATGGGAAAAAAATTCTAGAAAAGGAAAAAGAGTACACATGTTTAGAAATGTGCCTATTGGTTGCCTCATTAAAAAGCTTGCAAGAAAAACCCAGTGGGACAAAATCTTGTAAGGGAAAAAGAGTGCAACGCGTATTAACTCCCCCTGATGAGAGCATCAATTCACATCCTTGAGCCACCGCATCCCGATCTTGCACACTAGCTTCTTGAAGGTTGACGTTGGTAGAGATTTTGTGAACAAATCAGCCATATTATCACTTGAACGAATCTGTTGTATCACCATTCTTTTGAAGACCATGTGTGAAAAATAACTTTGGTGAAATGTGTTTTGTCCTATCTCCTTTTATGAATCCTCCCTTGAATTGAGCTATGCATGCTGCATTATCTTCATACAAATTGTGGGTAGTTTGTCACACTTCAAACCACATTTGCCTCGAATAAGATGTATTATAGACCTCAGCCACACACATTCTCGACTTGCTTCATGAATAGAAGTTATCTCAACATGATTAGATGAAGTAGCCACAATTGATTGCTTAGTTGATCGCCAAGATATGGTAGTGCCTCCACAGGTAAATACATAACCTGTTTGAGATTGAGCTTTATGTGGATCAGATAAATACCCAGCATCGGCATAACCAACAAGATAAGGATTGAAATTATTGCTATAAAATAAGCCAATATCGGTAGTTCCTTTTAGATACCGCAATATGTATTTGATTCCATTCCAATGTCTCCTGGTGGGAGCAGAGTTATATCTTGCTACGACATTAACTGAAAAAGTTATGTCAGGCCTTTTCACGACCCCAATCCCGGTCGTGATGGCGCCCAACACAATTGCAAGCTCGACCATATAACACTCACAACTCAATCATACATCCCATTACCAATTTATAGCATTAAATTACAGTTTAACAGGTCTATTAACCAAATAATTTAGATAGAGACAGTATGACACAATGACAAAACCAACATTTCCCAAAGACCTGGGGTCATGAGTCTAGAGCCTCTAAGATAACAAAAATAATAAATCCTCAGTAAAACTGATGTCCAAAATGCGGAAATAATAAAGGGATAGGGGAGGAGTCGGGTCCTGCGAATGTCAGGCAGCTACCTCGACAACTCCTGAGAAGCTCTGGAAAATAGCAAATAGCTCAACTATGCTCCCGAGACACCTGAATCTGCACACATGGTGCAGGGAGTAAAGTGAGTACTTCCAACTCAGTGGTAATAGACATATATAATGACTGAAAGTAAGAAATCCCGAAATATACCACAATGTAAAGCTATAACCAATAATTCTACACATTTAATGATGGAACAACATCAGGCAATGGCAGGTAACGCAGATAGATATCGATGCATGAATGCACATGACCGCTGCGGCATACAACCCGATCCATTTGGGTACCCACGCTCACTGTGGGGGTTCAGACTCTGGAGGGGCTCCTATAGCCCAAGCTCAATATCATCATAGCATTCGCTGCGGCGTGCAGCCCGATCCACACTCAGTCTAGATATATGCATGTAAGCCACACAGGCACAGTCAAATTTATCATTTTCAGTTCTAATTATTAGGAATTATAGATTAAGTGTTTAAAACTTTAGGAATTTACTAATCATTTCGGGACAGTGTTTAACTCAGGACTGATGTCATGAAAACATGCTAAGCATCATGGCAACAGTGATAATAATCCCTAAGGGATCCAAATAATCGGCACGCAGCCCAAATATACTCATAACAATCCAAGTAGGATGTTTACCAATCAATTTCTAGTCAATACACATTATGAACATCACTCGGACGGACTAAGCCATAATCCTCCAATCACAAACGACCGCGCACTCACTTTAGAGTACGTGTCTCGCCTCTATATAGCGTCACAGTGTGATATACCAGGGGTTTCAAACCCTCAGGTCATCATCTACATCTATTACTCACCTCAAGTCGGGCCGAAGACTAGCCCGAAATGCCCTTTCCTCTTGAATCGACCTCCTCGCGCGTCGAATCTGGCCAAAACCACAACGAATACGTTACAATAGGCTAATAGAACGCAACCCAATCGAAAAGAATCGAAAAACACCAAAAATTACGAAGTTGGCAAAACCCAAGCCCTGGGCCCACTTCTCAAAAAGTTACAAAACTTACATTACCGGATTCCTCGTCTCTCCACGAGTCCATACATACCAAGAACTCCCAAATCCGAGCTCAAATGTCTTATCAAATTCCAATTTGAAATATCAAAACTCAAGCCCTAGGTTTACCCCTTTTTGGTGAATTTCAACCAATTTCCATGTTAAATATAACATAATCTCATGTATTTAGGCTAAGGAACTTACCTCAAATCAATCCTCCTTGAATCCCTCTTCAAAATCGCCTCAAAGCTCTCAAAGCTTGCTCAAAAATGGAGGAAAATACATAACCCTCGCGGATGAAATGTTCAATAAAAACCCTTCTGCCCAGGTCGATTTTCGATTCTGCGGTCCTGCTTCCGCTTATGCGGGACCGCTTCTGCGGCCAAATCCCCCGCTTCTGCGGATATTCCTTTAAAATGCCAAAGCCTCTTCTGCGGCTAAATTTCCGCTTCTGCGGAACTCCCTCTCAAGGTCAACACCGCTTCTGCGACTATTCGTCCGCTTCTGCGGACACGCTGATGCGGAAAAGGGTCCGCTTCTGCGGAACTACCTTACCACCCCAGGGACCGCTTCTGCGGTGAGTCCTCTGCTTAAGCGCCTCCGCTTCTGCGGTCCAAGACTCGCAGAAGCGAAAATACCAGATGCAGCAACCTACAGCAATATACAAACTCCCGAAACTCCCCGTTTAACCATCCGAACTCATCCCGAGACCCCCGGGACCTCAACCAAAAGCACCAACATAACCAAAAACAACATGCGAGCTTGTTCCAATCATTAAAACCATCAAATAACACTAAAACCATTAAATCACATCGGATTCAAGCCTAAGTTTCTTAAAAACTTCCGAAATACACTTTCGATCAAAAACCTAACCAAACGACGTCCGAATGACCTGAAAATTTGCAGACATATCCAAAATCACCTAACGAAGCTACTGCAACTCTCGAAATTCCATTCCGACCCTCGGATCAAAATCTCACCTATCAACCAGAATTCGCCAAAATACTGACCTTGCCAATTCAAGCCTAATTCTACACCGGACCTCCAAATTCAATTCCGATCGCGCTCCTAAGTCACAAATAATCCCTCGAAGCTAACCAAATCATCGGGATTCACATCCGAGCCCTCTAACTCAATAGTCAACTTCCGATTGACTTTTTCAAAACAAGCTTCCCTTTAAGAGACTAAGTGTCTCATTCCATCTAAAACCAATCCAACTCTACCTGATCACCTCAAATACTGATATTGAAACATAGAAAGGCATAATATGGGGGAAATGGGGTGGTAACTCCCGTGACGACGGGCTGGGTCATCACATCCTCCCCAACTAAAACAAACGCTCGTCCTCGAGCAGGTCACGAAACATACCTGGAGTCTTAAACAAGTGAGGATATCTGCTCCGCATCTCTTGCTCGGTCTCCCAGGTGGCCTCCTCCATAGGCCGACCTCTCTACTGCACCTTCACCAAAGCTATGTCCTTAGATCTCAATCTCCAAACCTGACGACACAAGATAGCCACTGGCTCTACATCATAGGTCAAATCATCATCTAATTGAACCGTACTGAAGTCTAACACATGAGACGGGTCCCCAACATACTTCCGAAGCATAGAAACATGGAACACCGGATGAACTACCGACAAGCTGGGTGGCAAAGCAAGCATATAGGCCACCTCCCCAATCCTCCTAAGTATTTTTAAAAGGGCCAATGAACCGCAGACTCAACTTCCCTTTCTTTCCAAATCTCATAACGCCCTTCATAGGCGAAACCTTCAACAAGACCTTCTCGCCCACCATATAAGATACATCTCGAACCTTTCGGTCCACATAACTTTTCTGACGCGACTGAGCTGTAATAAACCATACCTGTAACCCCAGGTGAACTCATACAATATACCACACAATCCAACACTCGAAACGATAGTCTCTATTCATAGCAGTTGCCCACAATACCCAAATATCGATAGAAATCTCTTATTAGCTAAAGTCTTATTCCATCACTTTCATATACTGCCAACGATAAATAAAACACGCGATAAATCGTAACCATTCTTCAGGTCACCCATACATAAGGTCACTTCCCTATTGACTAATGCCACAACAGATTTCCGGGCCAAACCTCGATATAAACCCTCTAATCAGCTGAAATCACATCTGTTCGCATTCATTAATGACTCCAACGATCACCTCGAATTCAACGCACTACTCTGTTTATATGACACCTCATCACAGGCCTAAGCCACAACTTGCGTAATCCACGCACCAATGATGGGCGGTCTGAACCTACTCAAATCATGACAAATAACTCAGACGAAAGAGCTGTACCCCAAGCTCAATAGTACCATTGCAACACAAAGCGGAGACCTCATCTCACATCATAGAAATAGAGTACCTGAATCCTCCTCGAAAGGTTATAACTTCACGTGGCCTCGCCACAACGCGCGATCCTATCCAAACACTATTACACATGAAGCACCTCAAGTCACCATGCCCAAAATAGACAGCCACGCACAGATTGATGTCTGAAACCAAAAAATCCATCACACCCACAGTGAAGCAAGTAACGTACACCATTCGATCCTGAAAGGACACAACTGATGTGCTATTCGCCGAGCAACACTCAATACGGACTTTCCTCAGAAACCAGGAAGCAAGGCATACAAAGTAACATATGGAAGACCATTCTCAACATCACACTGTTGCGGCGTGCAAAGCGATCCAGATAACATACACATGGCGGCGTGACACCCGATCCACACAAATATCTTACATAGGGAGATGCTGCACAACGAGCCAAACTTGCTCATTATAACAAAATACTGAGTATCGGTCGTAAGCATACTGAGTGCATAATGATATCTACATATAGCGTCGTAAGCTACAAAACTCAAACACAACTGATGTCCCCCCCAACTTCCACTATGAATCTCGATAGCACCACACTATATGTGCCCACAGTCCAAAATTCATAACGCCTCACAGCACAGAAAAGCGTCTCATAGATCTCCCCAGATCACTAGCAGGTTCAATAATGATCGAATTAGCCTATCCTTCATCAATAAAATTCGGGGCCAACTAAGACAACTCAAGCGAAACACGTATCCAATCAGCTTACTAACAAACTCATTACCAAGAAGCCTGAAGCTGCTCCTTCCACCACTATAACTCATGCCGGAGCTGTACGATACGGTGCCCGACACCAAATCAATACTGACATCCATAATCTCACCCGGCGACATACCTGGCCATAAGGAATGCATCCGAAAAAGTTCCTCAATACCGAAACTGAATCAATGGTAGAAACCTCTATACTGACATCCGCCACAAAGGCCCAATTAAGGAAAGCAATCCTTCCCAGCCGTCCGCTGATCTTTGGAACACAACCATTCTGCTAGAACATAGTCCGATGCACCTCGCCACGCAACCTATGGCATTTTTCGACATAACCCATAGCACAATAGTCTAGAATAGCCCAACACTAAGACAACCAGTCTACACCACAATATCATATCTAGAATCTAATATACCAAGCAAAGAAAGATCCACTCGGGCTTCCAAACCCCTAATAGCCGCTAACGGTACCAATACAAACTATCCACAACCACTACATAGCCTGAACATGAGGACTCCCAGTCTCCAGCTCCACATAGCACACAAATTACTATACCTGATCCCAAATTCTGCAGTATAAATACATATTACACCTCGAGTACCCAGTCATTCTTTGAAGATATTCAAAAATTTTCCTGTGCCATCAAGCACACTCAGATATCAGCAGTCGATCTAGCAAGAATGCCGCAATACTACCGAAGTATCATCATTCTAATCACATTACCCTTGTTTCGAGACATATACTATCGTCAATTCACTCCCAATTAGCAGTACCATTTCCTTGATTACCTGAGGCTACCCCTTGCCTAAAAATTTTATGAACCTCTTTTCAGAACTGAACTGATACCTCGCATACGCCAGTCTCGGTCCTCTACAACACACCGCATATACCATACCCTCCAAGGGTAATATGAGAACTTTTATCTCACTTTCGCGCCGCAGGCATTGACATACTCAACTAGTCAAGAATATTTATTGATCCCATTTAGAAGAAAAATCATTACACACTCTATGCTTCGCACACCCATAGAAAATATACTCATTTCCAAACCACGGTAAAACCCAACAAGAACATCTCCGCCAACTCCATTTGTACAAGCTAAACTGCCAGGACTGAATCCTTCTGTCTAAACCAAGCTGAGCAAGCCGTCAGAACTCAAGAGTGTTGTTGCAAAATGCATGAAAAAGCTCATTACCTCGAGCACATACAAAGAATAAATCATACCCTCACCATGCTGATTCGTTTTATTATCAGTCTATTCCATCTATCAAATTTCTCTTTTTGTTCATCATCCACTTGATATTTCTCCCTCGCTGTAGCATCACAATGCCTCAATCCAGGCTTACCAAACGAGACTCGCACATAAGACACACTGTCTAAGACCCATGTCCACTGAATACTCTCTCAATCGTTCCCAGAAATACTACATTCCAGAGTACTTTACCCCGAAGAACTTCCTGCGAATCTGAAATTCGTTACCATTACTTTCCAGATATTGATACATAGAATCCCATAATTAACATAAAATATCACAAGTCTTGATCCTTTCCTAATGGAAACACAGTCTCTGACCACATACACAACCTTGAGGCACCTAATTGATACATGTAAAATCTTGAACACATTAGAATTATTCTCGAAAGTCATTCACTCTTATTCATATTGCAAATTACCTGACTCAATGAACAAAACCACTTGTGCCTTATTAGCACTCTGACACCTTAGGATATGATCTCATTCCAACACAAACGAACATCTTCCTTCTCTATACACCGAGCATTCTTTATCAACAACAGCTCAAGACATCCTATTATTTCCTCATATCTACGAAGCACCATATAACCTTTATCGAAATTTTGCTTCACTCGTGCCATCCTCGGCTGATTTTCTGCAACCAGGACTGATCCGCCAGCATACCTCGAGACGGAAAAAACATAGCACATAACCGTGCGATCAGCTAATCAACAGCAACCTCCCCAACTTGGCTCGAATCTATCTATCAGGACATGTTTAATAACCCATAATACTTTTACTCTAATGATGCCACAATATTATAGTGAGATTAAACTCAAATCATCTACTAGTTTATGGAAACACAGATCCTCGGATACTAAAATCCTCTATGAACCTCGCATTCATCCCCACATCAGCGGAGTCCACTCTCTGAAGCTACCCAAATTTTCAAATTACAACACGTACCTTTCAATTACACATGAGATCTTCTAACAATATACATAAGAATCGTACCCCTTAAGAACACTCCGCAGGAGATAACCCACCTGCTTCGCCTCAATTTAGTATTTCAGCACACCTTCCACCATCATACACATAACATAGTCATTTAGTCTTCCTGAGTCTGAACTCATACCGCCATCCGTGATGCACTCACTCCCCAACTAGGAGATATAGAAATATTCTTCACGCGCCCATAACTCAGGCTACACATCGAATCACAATAGGAATCGAACACTTAACAGTTCACCTACTATCCAGCAGACTTCTTCGTCACTACCAAGTCACATAGATACATCTCGCATCACTAACATACTCATCACATCGATATCCAACCGCCATTCCGGCTAATAAGGACAATACTAAACATATAAGTTCAAAACACTTGCTCACATGATCAGAACCTCGGTGCTCAAGCCATAGGCAAAGACCCGGCCTCAATTCCTCTAGACTGGCCCGATATCGAACTCACGGGATCACATCTCACCCCTCGATCGGGGAATTACAAGCCATCAAGGCACATACAATACTGAGCACTCACGTGCGCATACAGACGTGTGGAAGAAATTTCAAGAGGTATATCTCAAGCTGAATCAAATACGCACGATAAGAATTCCAAGAAAGTGAAGTTTCCTAAAGGTTCTGCAGCCTCTCGAGGATAAATACAGACGTCTCCGTACCGATCCGCGAGACTTTACTAACCGAATCATGACTCATGAGCCCTAGTAACCTAGGCTCTGATACCAACTTGTCACGACCCCAATCGCGGTCGTGATGGCGCGCAACATAATTGCTAGGCAAGCCCGACCATATAACACTCACAACTCAATCACACATCCCATTACCAATTTATAGCATTAAATTATTGTTTAACAGGTCTATTAACCAAATTATTTTGATAGAGACAATATGACACACTGACATAACTAACATTTCCCAAAGACCTGGTGTCATGAGTCTAGAGCCTCTAAGATAACAAAAATAATAAATCCTCAGTAATACTGATGTCCAAAATGCGGAAATAATAAAGGGATAGGGGAGGATTCGGCTCCTGCGAACGTCAGGAAACTACCTCGACAACTCCTGAGAAGCTCTGGAAAATGGCAAATAGCTCAATTATGCTCCCGAGACACCTGAATCTGCACACATGGTGCAGGGAGTAAAGTGAGTACTTCCAACTCAGTGGTAATAGACATATATAATGACTGAAAGTAAGAAATCCCGAAATATACCACAATGTAAAGCCATAACCAATAATTCTACACATTTAACGATGGAACAACATCAGGCAATGACAGGTAACACAGATAGATATCGATGAATGAATGTAATGCAATGCACATGACCGCTGCGGCGTACAACCTGATCCATTTGGGTACCTGCGCTCACTGTGGGGGTTCAAACTCCGGAGGGGCTCCTACTGCCCAAGCGCAATATCATCATAGCATTCGTTGCGGCGTGCAACCCGATCCACACTCAGTCCAGATATATGCATGTAAGCCACACAGGCACAGTCAAGTTTATCATTTTCAGTTCCAACTATTAGGAATTATAGATTAAGTGTTTAAAACTTTAGGAATTTACTAATCTATTCGGGACAGTGTTTAACTTAGCACTGATGTCATGAAAACATGCTAAGCTTTATGAAAACAGTGATAATAATCCCTAAGGGATCCAAATAATCGGCACGCAACCCAAATATACTCATAATAATCCAAGTAGGATGTTTACCAATCAATTTCTAGTCAATACACATTATGAATATCACTCGGACGGACTAAGCCATAGTCCTCCATTCACAAACAACCCCCGCACTCACCGTAGAGTACGTGTCTCGCCTCAATATAGCGTCATAGTATGATATACCGGGGTTTCAAACCCTCAGGTCATCATCTACATCTATTACTCACCTCAAGTCGGCCGAAGACTAGCCCGAAATGCCCATTACTCTCGAATCGACCTCCTCGCGCATCGAATCTGGCCAAAACCACAACGAATACGTTACAATAGGCTAATAGAATGCAACCTAATCGAAAAGACTCGAAAAACACCAAAATTCACGAAGTTGGCAAAACCCGAGCCCTAGGCCCACTTCTCGAAAAGTTACAAGATTACATTACCGGATTCCTCGTCTCGCCACGAGTCCGTACATACCAAGAACTCCCAAATCCGAGCTCAAATGACCTATCAAATATCAATTTGAAATATCAAAACTCAAGCCCTAGCTTTACCCCCTTTTTGGTGAATTTCAACCAATTTCCATGTTAAATCTAACATAATCTCGTGTATTTAGGCTAAGGAACTTACCTCAAATCAATCCTCCTTGAATCCCTCTTCAAAATCGCCTCCAAGCTCTCAAAGCTTGCTAAAATGGAGGAAAATACATAACCCTCGCGGATGAAATGTTCAATAAAAACCCTTCTGCCCAGGCTGATTTTCGCTTCTGCGGTCCCGCTTCCGCTTATGCGGGACCGCTTCTGCGACCAAATCCCCCACTTCTGCGGATAATCCTTTAAAATGCCAAAGCCGCTTCTGCAGCTAAATTTCCGCTTCTGCGGAACTCCCTCTCAAGGTCAACACCGCTTCTGTGACTATTCGTCCGCTTCTGCGGACACGCTGATGCGGAAAAGGGTCCGCTTCTGCGGAACTACGTTACCACCCCAGGGACCGCTTCTGCGGTGAGTCCTCCGCTTAAGCGCCTCCGCTTCTGCGGTCCAAGACTCGTAGAAGCGAGAATACCAGATGCAGCAACCTACAGCAATATACAAACTCCCAAAACTCACCGTTTAACCATCCGAACTCATCCCGAGGCCCCCGGGACCTCAACCAAAAGCACCAACATAACCAAAAACATCATACGATCTTGTTCCAATCATTAAAACATATCAAATAACACTAAAACCATTAAATCACATCGGATTCAAGCCTAAGTTTCTTAAAAACTTTTGAAATACACTTTCGATCAAAAACCCGACCAAACGACGTCCGAATGACCTGAAAATTTGCAGACATATCCAAAATCACCTAACAAAGCTACTGCAACTCTCAGAATTCCATTTCAACCCTCGAATCAAAATCTCACCTATCAACCGGAATTTTCCAAAATACTAACATCGCCAATTCAAGCCTAATTCTACACTGGACCTCCAAATTCAATTCCGATCGCGCTCCTAAGTCACAAATCATCCCCTGAAGCTAACCAAATGACCGGAATTCACATCCGAGCCCTCTAACTAAATAGTCAATTTTCGGTTGACTTTTTCAAAACAAGCTTCCCTTTAAGAGACTAAGTGTCTCATTTCCATGTAAAACCAATCCAACTCTACCCGATCACCTCAAATACTGATATTGAAACATAGAAAGGCATAATATGGGGGAAATAGGGTGGTAACTCACGTAACGATAGGCCGGGTCGTCACAGGCCTTGTAGTGCTAGCAAGATACATTAGTGCACCAATTACACTAAGATATGGTACTTCAGGACCAAGTAGTTCTTTATTCTCTTCTTCAGATCGGAATGGATCCTTATTCACATCAAGTGATCGAACAACCATCGAAGTACTTAATGGATGTGCTCCATCCATGTAAAACCGTTTCAATACTTTTTCTATGTAGGCAGATTGATGAATAAAAATTCCATTTGCCAAATGTTCAATTTGCAAACTAAGACATAATTTTTTCTTTTCGAGATCTTTCATCTCGAATTTCTTCTTTAAATAATCAATTACTTTTTGGAGTTCTATAGGAGTTCCAATAAGGTTTATGTCATCAACATATATGACAAGTATAACAAATTTTGATATTATTTTCTTTATAAAAACATATGGACAAATGGCACCATTTATATAACCTTCCTTTAATAAATACTCACCTAGACGATTATACCACGTTCGTCCTGATTGCTTTAGACCATACAAAGATCTTTGCAATTTGATTGAAAACATTTCTTGTGGACTTTGAATTATGTGCTTTAGGTATTTTAAATCCCTCGGGAATTTTCATGTATATCTCATTATTAAGTGAGCCATAAAGGTAGGCGGTAACAATATCCATTAAATGCATGTCAAGCTTTTCATAGACAACAAAACTAATGAGATAACGGAACGTTATAGCGTCCATAACAAGTGAATATGTCTCTTCATAATCGACACCAGGCCTTTGTGAAAATACTTGTGCAACAAGGTGTGCCTTATATATTTGTACCTCATTTTTCTCATCCCTCTTGCGTATAAAAACCCATTTATAGCCAACAGGCTTAACACCATTAGGTGTTTGGACTACAGGCCCAAAAACTTCACGTTTCGCAAGTGAATTAAACTTCGATTGGATTGCTTCTTGCCACTTTCGCCAATCACATCTTTGTCGACATTCTCCAACAGATTAAGGTTAAAGATCATTACTATCTTGTATAATGCTAGATGCAACGTTATATGCAAAGACATAATCCACCACTATATCCAATCGATTCAAATTTGTCTCAATATCGATTTGATTTATTGATAGTTCCTTATTTTCTTGATTCTCAGGCTCAGTGATTTCCTCATGAATATCAGGATTGGTTAAATCGTGGATTTCTTCATGAGATTCTTTCATAGTGTCATTTTGATAATTTATTTTTCTTTTTCTAGGATTTTGATCCTTAGAACCTAATGGTTTGCCATGTTTTAGGCATGCTTTTAACTCATTAGCTATGACACTAGAAGATTGTCCAATAGGAACATCAATACAGATTGGAACATTCTTTGCAGGGATATGTAATTTAGTTATCCTTTTCAAATCCGTAAATGCGTCTAGCATTTGATTTGCTAGTCTCTACAAATGGATAATCTTTTGTACCTCTTTTTCACAAATGGAGGCACATGGATCAAGATGAGATAATGATGAATTTTTTCACAAAAATTCTCGTTTGGTTTCACCAACTTCTCCCCCTAATTTTGGGAAAAGTGTCTCATCGAATCAACAGTCTGCAAATCGTGCAGTAAACAAATCTCCCGTTAATGTTTTTAGGTAGCGAATAATGGAGGGCGATTCAAACCCAACATATATTCCTAACTTTCTTTGGAGACCTATTTTGGTGTGATATGGCAGTGCTACAGGCACATATACTGCGCATCCAAAAAATCTTAAATGGAATATATTAGGTTCTGACCCAAAACTAATTGCAATGAGGAATATTTATGATAATTTATCTGTCTGAGACGAACTAACATTGCTGCATGCAAAATGGCGGGACCCCAAACAGAAGTGGGCAACCTCATTTTCATGAGTAACAGTCTTGATATCAATTGCAGACGTTTAATTAAAGACTTTGCAAAGCCATTTTGAGTGTGAACATGAGCTACATGATGTTCCACTTTTATCCCAATTGATAAGCAATAAACATTAAATGCTTGGGATGAAAACTCGGCAGTATTATCAAGTCTAATAGACTTAATTGGATTATCGGAAAATTGCGCCCCTAATCGAATTATTTGTGCCATTAATTTTACAAACGCGAGGTTGCGAGATAACAATAGGCACACATGAGACCATCTAGAAGATGCGTCTATTAAGATCATAAGATATCTAAACGACCCACTAGGTGGGTGAATAGGTCCACAAATATCCCCTTGTATACGTTCCAAAAATGCAGGGGACTCAATCCCAATCTTTGTTGGTGATGGTCTACTAATTAATTTGCCTTGATAACAAGAAGTGCAAGAAAAATCATTATTTAAAAGAATCTTTAAATTCTTTAATGGATGCCAATTTGAGTTTTCTATAATTCGTCTCATCATAATTGATCTAGGATGTCCCAATCGGTCATGCCAAAGTACAAAAGTATTGGAATCAGTAACCTTTTGGTTTACGGTAGAATGTGCCTCAATTGCACTAATTCTTGTCCAATACTGGCCACAAGATAAAGATGGAAATTTCTCAATAACCCTTTTCTGGCCAGCGACATTCTTTGTAATTTTGAGATATTCACAATTATTCTCATTTATTATCTCAATATGATATCCATTTTGGCGGATATCTTTAAAACTCAACAAGTTCCTCTTGGACTTGGAGGAGAACATTGCATTCTCTATGATAAGTATTGTTCCCTTAGGCAGAGTTATAGTAGCTCTTCCAGAGCCTTCAATTAATTTACTACTACCAGAAATTGTAGTAACATTTACCTTACACATACTTAAATGAGAGAAATATTTCTTCTCTTTGAATATTGTATGTGTCGTACATGAATCAATTAAACAAATATTTTTACAATTGAACTTTGATCCAAGTTTGCTTTGTGAGGTATCCATATTTGCTTCCCATGATTTGACATATAAAAAAAATATACGAATAACCATAAGTATTTTTAGAGTGTATACTTATAATACTAACGAATAAAAAAAAGCAAATCATATTGCGATTAAATATCTCGATGTACTGTAGCCTGTATCAAGTGCTCTACACTTATGGATATATATAAGAAAATAACATCCACATACACAAAATAACATTTGAAGACGTAGTTATATCTGAATACTATGCCATAACAAACATTTCTAAAAACACGTGTTAGCTACAATTCTTCTTGTTGTAATCACAATGTAATATTAAAATAATAACAAATACTACTATCTTATTATCTCGTTTGGTTTCATGTATGAAAAAAAAAACTAACTACCACAATAGTGTAAGATAATAACAAGATAGCAACATTATATTATATCACATTTATATACTAAGATGGTCAATTTAAAGGCATGCATTCGTACCCTTTTTTTCAAAACCAGTAACTGAATTTTCTTTTCACATCACAATATTATTTTAATAAAGAATATATTAATCCCTGAATACTAAGAAAATTGAAACATTGTTTAATGCAAATATTAGAATTATATTTAATTAAAACGAACTAACATTAATTCATAAAATAATACTAATTGATACTAATAACTATTACTCATGTAAAGAACTATGATTACATAATGTTTATTCACTAACTACAACGAATAGCCAAAATAAAAATAAAAATTAAACTACTCAATCATATTTAATCACGGATCCATCACCGATCAAGTGGTCAATTTTTCCATCAGGGCGCTCAAAGAAGTTTGCCACATCCAAGTGCGTGATGTCAAAACCATTGTCAGAGACAAAATTGGCTTCAGGGCCTTTATTCTTTAGAGATGCTTGATAAAGCTCAACCAAATGTCTTGATATACGACAAATATTTGCCCAATGCCCTTTTCCACAGCAACGATAGCATTCAGTTTCTGAACCATTTGCTTTTGGCTTCTCATCTTTCCCTTTCCACTTTTGGCGGTTATTTCTCTTTGGGGGATGATTAACACCAGAAAAATTTCTTCCTTGTATATGGCTACGGCCACGACCACGAATACAGCCACGACATATTCCACTCTTAGCATAATAGGAATACACCTCATCCACTTCAGGCAATGGTATAGACCCAGTGGGGCGATTTTCGTGATTTCTCATGAGCAAATCGATATTTCGTTCAGCCACAAGGAGAAGAGAAATCAACTCAGAGTACTTCTTGAAACCTTTCTCTCTGCATTTGTCACGACCCAAAATCCACTAAGAGTCGTGGTGGCGCCGGACACCTCTGTCAGGCAAGCCAACTAAATTATCGATTAAATTCTCTTTTAATACCTTTAAAAATCTAGGATTTTTCCTTCCATTTTTCATAATTAAAACAGTCTCTGCTTCAATTCAAATTAAATAATAAATGATTAGTACAAATCTTTCGAAAACCATCCCAGAACCCGGTTTCGCAAGTGCATGAGGATCTATTGATAAGGAAAATAAAATACAACATCTGTCCGAAATATAGTGGACAGGGAATAAATATAAAAATGCTGAAAGGAACTACACTAGCTGCGGGTCGCCTCGAACAATGCAGCTCACCTAGTCCCCGAATCATCCGCGCTGCTACGCCCAGTAGGCTACTAGAGATGCATATACCTGTGCAACCAAAATGCATAGAAGTGTAGTATGAGTACGTAATCAACGTGTACTCAATGAGTATCCTGCCTAATCCCGAAGGGGTAGAGACGAGATGGTTAACTTTGACACTCTCTAATGGTCCAATAATGATTCGTCCTTAATATATATATATATTAAATAGTAGATTTATTTTATAAACATGATTTTAATCCAGATAGAGGAAACAAGTAAACACGTAATTCTTTCATAGGAAAATTTCCAGAATTTCTTTTTAAATATAATCCAAATATTTTTAAGCCATAAAAAGGCAATAATAACTCAATTAAGTTCAGGCAGCAACACAAGCATGCGCAAATCACACCGAGGCGACGACCCGATCCAACAGAAATAAATCTGCACTTGCCGAGGGTCGACGACGCGCCTATAGATGCATCTATTAATCTGCCAAGGTGTTCGGCCCATTCCAAAATAAACACACACAGACAGACAGTTAGTCAAGAAGTTAACATGGAGCAATTATCCAAGAAAGGCCAATTCTTTTTAATAATTTGAGAAAACGAAGCTTAAGTCTTTTTAGAAATCCGTTTATTAATTTAATGTGATTTAAGCAATTCAAGCCATCAATGAGTTCACAATTAATCCAAATATAACATGCTTTTGGGTCCTAGACTACCCGGACAATAGCATAATAGTAGCTACGCACGGACTCTCGTCACCTCATGCGTACGTAGCCCCCACAAATAGGAGTACATAATCAATTTAACTCACCTATGGGGTATTCCCCCTCACAAGATTAGAAAGGAGACTCACCACGCTTCGAAGACCCATGACCGGCATTCCACATTCTTCCGAAGGCTTGAACCAACGCACAATGCTCCAAAACTAGCCAATGGTTACACAAATCCATTAATATATGCTAAGGTACTCATTATAATCCAATTTATAACAATTCCTAACCCCGATTAGAAAGTTAACAAAAATGCCCTCGGGCCCACGTGCCCGAAATCCGAAATTTCTCGAAGATAAAGATTACCCATGACCTTAGGAACTCAAATATATAATTTTCTCTAAATTCCATACCCAAAATCGTGGCTAAATTACAAGAATATAATTTTCTAGGTTTTCCACCAAAACCTCAATTTTTATACTAATTTTCATGCCCAAACCCATACAAAATCGATGCATTTAACTCAAAATAGGTGGAGATAACTTACCTTAACATAGATGATGAAATACCTTCTTGGAGCCCTCCAAAAATCGCCCCAACCTTGAAAAATATGAGAGAAATGGCCAATTTCCGAGTTTTAAAACAACCCTTCTGCCTCAAGCTATTTCCGCTTCTGCGAAAACCGCTTTTGCGATTTTGGGCCGCGTCTGCGGTTCTGGCCAAATTTGGCTGGACCGCTTCTACGGTATAATTTTTGCTTAAGTGGAACCGCTTCTGCGGTTTCATGACAGCTTCTGCGGTTTCCCCTGGGCTTTCCCTTGGCCGCTTCTACGATGGCCTGACCACATCTGCGGTCCAAGAACCGCAGATGTGGTTATGACAGAAGCAACATCCTTCAGCCTTTTCTTCAACTTCCAAATTTGATCTGTTAACCATCCGGAATCCACCCGAGGCCCCCGGGACCCCAACCAATCATACCAACCAGTCCCAAAACACATTACGGACTTGGTCAAGGCCTCAAATCACATCAAACAACGCAAAAATCATCAATCGACCTCCAATCCAAGCTTTATGAACCTTGAAATTTCCAACTTCTATTTCCGACGTTTAAACCTATCAAATCATGTCCGATTGACCTCAAATTTTGCACACAAGTCATATTTGATATTACGGACCTACTCCAACTTCCGAAATTGGATTCCGATTCCGATATCAAAAAGTCCACTTCCGGTCAAACTCCTCAAAAACTTTCAAATTTCTATCTTTAGCCAAATGGCTCCAAAATGACCTACGGACCTCCGAATTCACTTTCAATCGCGCTCCCAACTCCAGAATCATCATACGGAGCTACTCCCAGTATCGGAATTCCAAACGGACATTGATAACACTGAAATGCACTTCAAACCAAACTTATAAAATTTCTTCCAAAATGCCAACTTCCACAATAGGCGCCGAAACACTCCCGGGTCATCCAAAACTCGATCCGGGCATAAAGCCCAAGTCCGAAATCATCATACGAACCTACTAGAACCTCCAGATCCCGATTCCGAGTTTGTTCACTCAAAATTCCAATCTTATCCATTTTCGCCAACTTAAGGCTTCTGAAATGAGAATTTTCATTTAAATTTAACTCTGATCTTCATGAATTTCAATTCCGACCATGCGTGCACGTCACAATACCTGAAATGAAGCTGCTCATGGCCTCAGACTGCTGAACGACTGTGAGCATGTGATTTTTGCCCTAAACAAATTATTCCAAAAGTTTCAAATAAAATGATTTTACAAATTTTTGTGAATATTTTGTTGAATTTTTGTGTTAATTGGTTGCATAATAATTCATATGAAATACAAAAATATGCATTTACACTTAGGAATTTAATTTCACATTTTTAGTATTAATTAGTATTAATTTGTTTTAGAACTAAATAAGAGGAAAATAGAAAAAATAACATTTTTGGCATTTTTAGTTTAAATTTATATTAGATTGCATTTAAATTAGGAATTACTATAACTAAAATTAAGAAATATAATTGTTAGAGTCAATTTGTTTTTGGTTTTATTTTAGCATTTTATAAAATTAGAAGAAATAAATAAATACAAAAATNGCCTGCCCCCTGGAATCCAAAACGACATCGTTTCTCCAAAGCCAAATCCTGGCCGTCGAGGTTTATCAGATCAGACGGCCGGAAATTAATCCTACCCCGTATAAAATTGTCCTAACCGACCCCCCTACCCCCATCGTCTTCTTCACACCCCAATATCCCAAAACCCTAAAGACCGCCGCCTTCATAACCTTAAGCCGCCGGTGGCGGCGCCGATGCAAACTGCCATCAAAATTACACCGATAACTCTTCTTACTCTTCTCTTTCCATTTCCACGCCTGGAATCCCTTGAATCACAGTTTAACTCCTCGAATCTTCAATTTAATTTTTTTAGCCAAGTCAAAAACTTGTCCAAAACTCCCCAAATTCATACCCCACAGTCCCCATGGCTCCCTCAACCTGAATCCCAAGCCAAAAACCGTCAAACATCACTGATTAAGCTCGAATTTTGGATTTAGGATTTTTCGAATTTTTAGCCCGTTTGGCGTCTCAATAATTTGGATGATTCTGATTAATGTTATAAGTTTATT
>MU789047.1:1521-44417 GCA_026770625.1 Nicotiana glauca
ATCATCACGCTAGAACCGTTAAGCACGATTTAATTATTTCTTTAAACTCGGGTGTGCATTGATTGCAACTCAAATCCAAATCTCGACAAAGTCAAAGTGTGTTAGCGGAAACGGGTGCCTTGATGGCAACATCGGAAACGTGCTTTCACAATGTCGCAAGTCTTTTCAAATAAATAATAATAAAAGAAATTTACAAATTAAAGCACACAAGTTAGCATCAGATAAAATCAAATACAACAATTGAGCGACCGTGCTAAAACCACGGAATTCGGGAGTGCCTAACACCTTCTCCCGAATTAACAGAATTCCTTATCCGGATTCCTAGTTCGCAGACTGTAACAGAGTCAAACTTTCCTCGGTTCGGGATTAATTCGGTGACTTGAGACACCATTATATTCTCAAGTGGCGACTCTAAAAATTTAAATAACTAATCCCATTCCGACCGTCCTTTAATTGGAAAAACTCTTTTTTATTATACCCTTCACGTGGTGTAGTAAGCGGTAAAAAAGAGGTGTGACACAACACAACACTTTAGATATTGTATTCTCTTCTTGATTAACTTTTGGTGTTCAAGTTGGAGTGTAAACACTTGTAGTTCACCTTGAAAATATAATATATATATATATATATATATATAAAAGAAGGACTGATTATTACCTTAATCAACAATAACCACGTGATACCTGAGGTTACTTCACTTTGAAGAACCCTCCAAAACAGCTACAAGATGAAGAACTCCGATCCAGCAAGCACCACAGGGTTTCTAGCGTTGGATTCGTACTACTACTCAAGTGATACGTGAATTGCTCAAGAGAAGTTTTTTTAACTGGATTGAAATCGTGAGACAGTTTGGTTCTCTAGACCCATCTGTCGCCTTGGAGAAGGGACTCGGTGATGAAATTGTTGAACCGGAGAAATGAGTTGGAAAGGAGTGGAATGAAAGCATTCATGTTTTTATCTTAGGTTTTTACCCTAGAATCATGAGGGAACCCTTGGAGAGCATATAGGAGAGTTTAGGAACTGTTTTGGACGATAAAAATGAGTGAAAACGATTTAGAATGAACTTAAACACAAGCTGGAGGTTTACACCGACTTTGTGGATCCCATGGGAGCTACTTATGCAGTCTCGCAAAAACGCGAATATCTCTCTACTCCCATATCGTATTGACGAACAGTTAAATGCGTTAGAAACTGTACTAGTAGATCCTCCATTTGGTAGGTATATCATTCCCTAATTCCATATATATTGGGAGAAAATATAAGCAACATTTGACCTAAGTTTCAACACATTTATGAATGGAACTTGTGATGACCTTTTCCAACTTTTGTTCCACAACTCGCTTGACTTCAAAACATAACACATGACTATCATATGACTAAAAATATCATAACATAATCTCCTTATAATGTTAAGATCCCTAGTCTCACCCCAAAAGTACATGTTATAACATTCCCAGCTAGTCGACATTCGACGAAACTTATTTTCTTCAATTTGTTTAGCTTCTAAGCCTTTCAACCCTCTTGGTACTTGTTATCCATGATCTTAAATATTTGTAACCTCCATGGTAACATGATTAAATTTCTTTATGTATTTTCAAAGATGATCTCATTTGTGAGCTTACATCAACTGACTTATGATGTACTCTCACATACGAAAACACGGGGTGTAACATCATTACCCTCTTTGGAACATTTATCCTCGAATGTTGACTGATGAGCTTATCAGTCTCATAACTTATTACTTTTATGAATACCCTAATACTGTCCTTGAGTTCTAGGAAACTATTCTTTGAATAAATTCAAACCTAGGGCATTCCCCTCTTCAGGCCTCTTTCCCGTACCACGGCCTGTGGTCGGAATTCTTCCAATCTCGTTACTGTTTCTACCTCTATCGTGCAGCCTATACAACTCTATACCTATATGTGCACCTATGCGACTCTTCTCTCCTTTTTCCTCCTGTTATTATCCAATTTATAGGCCTCACTTTGTGAACATATACAAAACTATGACAAGTTGTCCCTCTAGGCATCTATAGGTGTACTGAAGTCCTTCACTTGGTACTTTGTCGAACTTACAACTATATTTATTTCTTAGTTCATAGTCTTGGTTAACTATGCTTATGGCTTTACAACATCTAGGTAGCTTATACAATACCATAACACTTACTTCGGTTTATTATTACCAAGGTCGGATACCCAACTCCAGGTTACCCTCTCACTGTTTATCCTATATGCATAAATCTAAGTCCTTTAGTTCTACCTCATTATTGTTCATCCTAAGAATGACTGCCTAATCTCATCTCATACTTTGAAACTTTTATCTGCCTATTATTGATTCACCTTAATATTGATCTATAATCTACCACTGATAACTTGAAACCTCTTACGTAATACATTATCACTAGGCTTACGTCTCATCGGGGAACATGTGAAGTGATTTGTGAGATCCATCTAGGGGTCGTATTATACTTTAATAACCATATTTCATGCATCCCAACATGGTTCATATTATAGGGGTATCCTAATCTCGTGCAATTCATGAAATCCCTTTTCTTTGAATCATTACTCAATCAAAGGCCTAAATGTCATCCTCTTATCTATCACAACTACACTCTTATTATAGTACCATGGCAGTATTCCATCTCTTCTAAAGTCTCCTAGTCTTAAAATTCTCCGATTCCATCCAGGTTATATAGAGCTTTCTATATCTTACGGGAACCATAAGATCTCTTGTTTTGATGGGCTTAATCCTTAGGCCTTACCTATTTTCGTCACCTTCTCACTCACCTTTTCTTATCCTAACTCCTGTCTACCTAAAATCGTGTCGCTCTACCATACTTTAGCCTGCGACCTACATATATCTATTTATACTACTCGCAACCTCCCTTTAACTTGCTAGCACTATAAATTTTCTTATGTTATTCTCGAACCTCAAGCAAGACATCATATCGTTTCTTACTCTTCTTTACTCCCTTAACTAGACCTCTCGGTACTCGGAAACCATAGGCTGGAAGAAATGTCACTGATGACACCACTATCATTTCTTGATACAGAATTACGACGCTTCCAGTCCCTCTATCTAATATCAGGATTATTCGTAACCTTCTGTACTTGGGCATCTCGTACCTTCTTCACATGTACCTTACTTACCTTTAAATCTTACATTGTATCTTTTATATCTTTCATAAGATCCCTTCCACATAGATGGAATTCACATCTACACCTTAAAGCTTTACTATAATACTTGCACCTCATGTGCATACACAATCTGACGGAAGCTTCATATTGACTTGTTACGAGGTTGGTACTCTTCTAACTAGATTTATCGTAGAGCCATTATAGAATATGTTCGTTGTAATATCTCTTTTGTACCTCTGATATTTAGAGTTATTCTACAATGTTCTAAATCACAATTTTATACTCATCGGGTTCTAATGATCAGACTCCTAATTCACTTAGTTGATCTAACTCTTTAGTTTTCTCTTCTATCTTAGCCTCTAAGTAGGCTTACGCTATCTTCTGATCTGTGGCTCAGGTATTAGTTATTACTTTATCCCCTCGTGGACACTATATAACATCCATGATATGACCTTCTAGCAATTCAAGTTTTTGTCTGCGAGGTGGACTCAATTTTTTCTTTTAACTTATACCGGAGTCTCCAATAGATGTAGAAATTTCAATATATATGCTGCATGGATAACACTCTGAAATATTAAGTGCATTCATAACGTTACTAACTCTAGGTCATTAATCGAATAATTCCATTCGTGCCTTCTCATATTTCGTTAAAAGTAAGCAATTACTTTTCCTGGTTGTTCTGCCACTTGTTGCATGAATACTTATCTTATCTTATTGCCCAAGAATACTAGAATTTCCTGTAATTCATATGATCTCAAATATCACTTGTGATTTTTATACTTCCCATCTATAAGCCACGATAGGTGCTACTTTCTTATGGAGTACATACAATGTTGTAGTGAGACTGTTGTTCCAAGATCATTTCTTCTTCAGGTCAGTATGCGTATTTTGAAGCCTTCTTCCTTATTTCCTCAGCTAGTATTTTGTTGTAGCACTTAGGGAAGACCATCTGACTCATGTAAAGCTGGGAGCTTTTTACATTGTATACCCGGCAAAATTTTTGATGTACTTATTCGTCTATAATTATCCTTAGTTACTTACCTCTGCACCTTTGTGCTCATAGGGTTACTTCTGAACTAAATTTTTTGACTATCTCTCCAGTGGACTTCTCTTTTATTTCCGTAACACTTACACTGTACCTTCAACTACCCCAACTCTTATATGAATATTTCTCAAAGATTATGATGTCATATCTGCGGGAATAAATTCACTATGTTGGGGTATACTACGTTTATCTTGCACAATCTATTGATTTATCTGTATCCTCTTGTCTAGCCATAATTAGGGTCTTCCTGAATCAAATTTTAACTACTCGTTGGTCCATGCTGATCATATTTATATTCCGCATAAAACCTCTTCGGTTATGCCCTTTGTCTTAACTTACCTCTTGTACTGGCTCCTTATGTATCAAATGTCAATTCACACTTATTTATCAATAACATCCTGGTTGGGAACCCTTATTGCCTCTCCCTAGCATCGTGCATGCATAATATTCTTGAGTCGTAACATATCTATTGGATCTGAATAGTTGTGATCTCATTCCTTTCGCCCTTTTTATCGCATTTTTCCTTTACTACTCTATAGTTACCTGAACCACTTAATTCCAAATTAATAACATATCACACTATCTTCCATCTTTTAGGGGAGTACTAACATTTAATGTTATGAATATTTACCTATAAAATATTTTACCTTTTCATCTTTGACGTCTTTTCATGTCTTCACCAACTCTTACTCGCGTTGCAATAACCCTTCTGTACTAAGGATATCTGAATTCCTTACAAATGAGAGTGACACCTAGTGTAACTGGAGCACCTAGTCCCTTAGGTTTAACTATACTCATTGTGCTTGCTTTAGGGAAGCATATTCTTGAATGACCTTTAAAGGTTATTCTTTCGTTGTCCATTCTATTTTTGCCGGAACACAGTCTCAGAAATTATCACGATGACGGCTATTATCAAATCCTCCGATCCCTAATTCATGTTCGATTTATCTTGTTTACTAGCCTATGCTGATTTCTATTACTCCGGGGGTTCTAACTTAGCCTTCTAGTAATTACGGTGGAGTCGCCAACTTATTTTCTTGAAATAAGGATATGAATTTATTCCTTATACTCTTTTATTATCTCAAGGCCTGTCACCTCTTGCATTTTCCTTTACTTGATCATAGACTCTATCATCTTGTTATATTTTGATTTACCGTTATTACCCATTTATCATACCTTACTCGTAATGTTTCATTTACTCTCTTCTTATTCTCCTGCTAATATTTCTACCTATCATATTATTCTGAAAACTTCAACAAAACATTGTTTCACTTTAGCTCCCTAACTCATTCCACCATTTCGGGTTACTCTAATCCCTGTTGGATCCTGATATCCATCTGTCTCTTAACTATATATGTTAACGCCTATAGGGTATAACTAATATGGGTGTAGCCAATTGTACATACCTTTTTTCCATTGAAGGTAACTTAGGCCTCATTTATTTTTTAAGATTAAGACGTCTGAATCTAAATACACATCTGAACATCAAAAAGTGTATTAAGATTGAGACATCTGAATCTGAATACACATCTGAATATATTAAGATGTGTATTAAGATATGAATACTAAATAATTAAGACTGATTGATTTTTAACATCTGAATGTATAAAATTTATCTTCATTTGAAAATTAATAAACATAAAATTCAAATGAAATACTAATTAATGTAATATTCTAACAATAAAATATATTATTTTTTAAAATATGATAATTGTTGGTGGTGATGGCTAACTGGTAAATACCGACTAGAGGCGGTAGATGGTGGTAGTTTTGGTTGATGATGGTAGTTCATGCTATTAGCTAGTAGTGATTGGTAGTGGTAGTGATTATGATTGAGGATGGTGGTGGTGGGTGGTGATAGTTAACAGTGGTGGGTGGTGGTAGTAGTGTGACTGACGAAGGTGGTGGGTGGGTGGTGGTTTGTTATAATGATGTGCAGTAGCAGTTGTGGTTGTTGATGGTGATGGGCTAATCAGTTGTAATAGTTGAGATGGATGAGTGTTGATTGTGGTTGAGAATGATGGTAGTCGGAGTAGTATGGATAGTGGGTGGTGATGGTCGATAATGGTGGTAGCTATGATTGAGGATGACGGTGGAAGTGGTATGGGGATGGGGATGGGGTGAGGGTGTTGGTGGCACGGTGATAGTTGATAATGGTAGGTGGTGGCGACAGTTAATAATGAATATGATAGCATCTTAATAAAATTAAGTCTCTATTATAGATCTTAATCATACAGACCTATTCAGACCCATTAAGTGGTTGTGAAGTAAAAAAAACAAACACACTTAATGATTAAGATTTGAATAATTAAGATTCAGACTTTAAAAATAAACACACTTAATGTCTGAGATCTGAATGATTAACATTCAGACATCCATTAAGTGTAAACAAATGAGGCTTTAGAAGCCTTATATTTCTCTACCTGAACTGGAAAATCGGATAATCTTTATTAACTGGGTACCTCGTAACCTTCTTCACCTTGCTTCTGTTACCTGTTGAAACTTATGCTTTTACCTTATAATACTCCATGGAATGCTATTCGCAGGGTATATTAAATATTCACATCTTATGGTCTTAAGTAGTAAATTTGCATATCAGGTATGCACGATCTGATAGGGCCTCAAACTAGGCCACATTGTCAAGAATTCTCTCTATACTAGTGCTCTTATATGCTGCTGTAGTAGCCCTCTCGCTGGCTGTAATTTATCTAATTGGAAGTATCTCTATACCATTAGCAAACATAATTCCTGTCTCGAAGTCTTATGACTCAACTTTATAGCACGATTTTGATTTGAAAGAAGGGTAGCAGACTCCTAAATGCCGTGTAGCTTCCTGTTTATATAATATGGTGCACAATACATCTATAAACAAGGATCTACTAGACACAACTTGTAGACTCCCTAGAATAGAACAGCTGGTATTAAGTTTGTCACGTTCCAAACTTGAAGAGGCATGGCCAGTACCCGGTGCCATACTCGGCTCGAGCGTATCACTCTGTAACTATGAACTCTGAAGGGGTAACCCTTAACTTAGGCTGATGAGGCCAAACTCTAAATAATATGAAAATAAAATATCTCTTATATGAGGGGTAAACATACACAAAAACTGATATATATAAATGTGAAGGTTGACGAAGCCGCCATAAAAATCTACTGATATACAAAATATACAGAACTCCTCTACAAGCGACTAGATATAACTAAATTGTACCATGGTCGAGACAGGGCCTCGACCTATCCATCAAACCTGTATATATAAAATGGACTCCAAAGTCTAGACCTCGTAACTACGAGGAAGTGAAGCTTACCAACCAAGCTAATGTTTGACTCTATCTACCGGGAGAGTCTGTTCAACTTTCAATCAGGACCTACAAGGACGAAATGCAGCGTCCCTGGCAAAAGGGATGTCAGTATGAAATAATGTACCAAGTATGTAAGGCAACAGAATAATCGAAAGCTGAAACTTAACTGATAATATAATAACTGAAAGTAATTGCGAGTCAAAGATAATTTAAAGTTATGCTTACCAGCTGATACTAACTCAACTCTCTCAATATAGTAAGCAAAACAGTTGTCCGACCTTATAAGGCTCAGTATGTGTAACTGCTTTGCCTTAGTAGGCTCTCTCATAGGTGTTCGGCCATACTAGGCTCTATATCTCGGCCATTCTGGGCTCGCTCATATGCGCTTGGTCACAATAGGCTCGGTATATAACTCACCATCTGATCAAGGGTTACCCAATAGGGGCCTGCCCATCGATTATAGCTCGATGGTGGTGAAAATACTGCAATACTCTCTCTCTCTCTATAAATATATATGTAGACTCTCTGCTCTCTTGGCTCATAAAAGACACAACTAAACTAAATATGAAGTCCCCAAAAGGGAGAATGATGTAACTTATGAGACTAGGACAATGTACGTAAATTCAGGAATATGAACTTCTCTTTATGTATTGTTATCAAACACGTTTAGTTACTGGATCATGCCAAATTGAAGGAAATGTTTATCCTTAACATAACTTAACCTAGTTGAGTCCTTAATAGCTTCCAAGCAACTTTTCAAACAACTCAACTTAGTCTACCGTAGCATAAGAAGATTTCAAAATCGGTGCTGAGTAAAGGCTATGTCCGTAATTTAAGCAAGTAGCTCGTTTATGTAAATTTGGGCAGCATCTCCCCTGTAACAAGGGCCTCCTCCACTACCATATACCAACAATAACAACCAGAGCAATTCAATAAGAACAATATCAACAATAGGGTACAAAATATCTCATTAACAAGCATCGACATATCACGATGAGCGGCAAGCTCAGATTGAATCCCTTAGCACCCTTCAACCCCATTATCATTCGTTCTTGAACTTAACCAATGCCTTTTAAAATATTTTCAATGTTGTACTCAATTTTAAAGTTACCTGAAAGAGCCCAACAAATGATAATATCTCTGTTGACAACTTCCTGGTGCTTTATAGCCATTTCCTATTCTAGTTACCAATTTTCTCAACCAGATTGACATGTAAACCAACATAATAATACTAACAATATTATAGCCAACTTATTTTACATAATTTCCAGCCACTTAAAGTTCATAAGAACAACTTTCAAATCAATCCATCAAGGACAACAACATCTCAAGCTAATCCAAGTATTAGCTTGTAGTTTATCATCCTAATAACTTAACCAATATAAAATAAAGCTTGAGAAGAATTGGTAAGATGTTATACTCACCTTATACGAAATTTTGGCCAAACACAGCCCACAATTATCCGTAATGATACCACAACACTATAGGTATTGTATTCTCTTCTTGAATCAACTTTTGGTGTTCAAGTTGGAGTGTAAACACTTATATTCAACTTGAAAATATAATATATATGAAGGGGGACTGATTATTACCTTAATTAACAAGAACCACACGAGACCTGAGGTTGCTTCACTTTGAAGAGCCCTCCAAGAAATCATGAGATGAAAAACTACGATCTAGCAAGAACCACGGGATTTCTGGCGTTGGATTT
Organism: Nicotiana glauca; assembly: GCA_026770625.1. Taxonomy (NCBI): domain Eukaryota; kingdom Viridiplantae; phylum Streptophyta; class Magnoliopsida; order Solanales; family Solanaceae; genus Nicotiana; species Nicotiana glauca. The sequence goes on from MU789047.1 coordinate 10,717, forward strand.
ATATTTTTATCTTAGGTTTTCACCCTAGAATCATGGGGGAACCCTTGGAGAGCATTTAAGAGTGTTTAGGAATTGTTTTGGACGAGAAAAATGAGTGAAAATAATTTACAATGAACTTAAATACAAGCTGGAGTTTTACACCGACTTTGTGGGTCCCATGGGAGCTGCTTGCGTAGTCTCGCGAAAACGTGAATATTTCTCTACTACGACGTCGTATCGAAGAACGGTTAAATGAGTTAGAAACTAGACTCGTAGATCTTCCATTTGGTAGACATATCATCCCCTAATTTCATGTATATTGGGAGAAAATATCAGCTATATTTGACCTAAGTTTCAACACATTTATGAATGGAACTTGTGATGACGTTTTCCAGCTTTTGTTCAAGAACTCGCTTGACTTCAAAACATAACACATGACTATCATATAACTAGAATAAATCATAACATAATCTAATTATAATGTTAAGAACCATAGTCTCACTCCTAAAGTATATGTTATAATATTCCCAGCTTGTCGACATTCGACAAAGCTTATTTTCTTCAATTTGTTTAGCTTCTAAGCCTTTCCACCCTCTTGGTACTTGTTATCCGTGATCTTAAATATTTGTAACTTTCATCGTAACATGATTAAATTACTTTATGTACTTTCAAAGATGATCTCATTTGTGAGCTTACATCAATTGACTTACGACGTACTCTCACGTACAAAAACATGGAATGTAACAAATTATATACTAAAGTCATATTTCTTTTATTTGTAGTAGGAAAACCACTTAACTATTCTTATTACACACAAATGGTTACTCAACCGAAATTATCAAACTTTTCAGTGAAAAGATGTGACGTGACAATCAATATAGATTTTAAAAAAAATATTTTTAGGTCAAATAAAATAATTAACACCCAAATAAAATATAAAAAACCCACTCATACACCCAACCTAACGTGCTAAAAATAAAAAATTCACCCGTTGAATAAAATCAAACGCTAAAACACATTTATATTGCAAATGCATCTCTCTTCTTCTTATAAATGCGACTTTTTTCATGGTTTAACTGTAGTCTTTAATCTCGTACCCATTATTATTTTATAAAAAATAAAAAGAATTCATAAAAAAAAAAATACAGGTCATTGAGAAAAGAAAAACACATGTCACTCTAGTTCTTAGTTAGTTCTTAACCTCATACCTACTAGTATTATTTTATAAAACTAAAGTAAAACCATTAAGAAAATGCTTTTTACAAGAAGAAGAGAGATGCAACAGGATTTGATTTTAATTGTCCATCTACGAAGAAAACGTAGGAAAAACTGCGAGGAAGTAATTTAGATCGAAAATTCAAAGAGAAGAAAAGACCTTAGAAAATATATCAAGCACGAAACTAGTCTGCATTCATTTGACGAAGTGGAAGACTCAACGACTCCACTTTCAAGAATCTTACTATCTCTCTACACTCTGTTATTCTGCACGGTCAAAGTCGTCTCGTTTTTGGTAGTAGAGTTTTCTAATAAGTCTTTCTTCTCGGTATCTTCTCTCAACTGCGGTCTTCACTTAGCTACTTGAGCAAACCACAAGCTTTAGATTTTCCTCAATCTTCAGAGTCAAATATTGACTTGGGAGGACTTATCTTTCATGGAAAAATAGAAAAATATTTAACTTATATATACTTACAGTGTACATATTTTTATACCACCAATTTTAACATGTTATAGTAGCCTATTTGTCTCATTTTCGAGATTAATATCCCATTTATTGGACAACTATATCCAATTATCTTTTAAGTCACCTAATAGTAAATTTTTTGATTTGGATTTTTGTATATAAGTTAAACTCAAATCGAATACATTGTACGGTCTTGCAATATGCATATACCATGTAGAAAGAACCTTGCACCTTAAGGTGGGATTCCTAATATAATATGCTCTTATAGGGTCGTATATTCTTCAATCTGATCAAGATATTTATAATATACCAGTAATTTGTATATTGCTGGGTTTAAGGTTTAGAGTTTAGGATTTGACATAAAGCATCACGTTTAACAAAAGCATCTTAAGTCTTTAACATCAGACAGGTCCATATATACCAGTTCGAAGCAAGATAATTTTGCCAGTACTAAATGCTAAGAATGAAAATTTCTGGTGAAATAGGGTATTGCAAAATCAGTGACACGCATTAGGCCAAAATATACATCAACTTATAGTTTCCCCTCTGAACTTGTATCATTGTCGTCCATTGCGTGACTGATGATGCCAAATTTTATTTTATCTGCTACGGTACAATGCCAAACTTATATTCGATTTATACTTGGTTCGACATTTAAACGAAAGTCTTTTTTTTTTAACTACCCACGATCTCCTTATTTTGACACATTCTCATCCGCCGAAAGCAAGAATAAATAGACAGTAAATTACACTAACATATCTTTTAATATGATTCAGTTATAGAAATATCCCCCAGTAGTTTAAAATCAAACACTTACACCGCCTATACAAATATAATGACTTATTATGAGTACACTTTTAAAATGATCAAATACTTAAAATCATACTAACTCTCAAGGGACATTCAGAGTTGGAGAAGAACACTCCGCAATTGGTGAAGGCATCCACAAATAGAGAGATCAATCATCAAGTCCTTAGTTCTTCGACAAAGGAGTGATCAGCGGAGTTCTTCCCAGAAATCAACCCGTAACAACAAAGTGTTGCTCGACGTTCTTGGCAATTAAATACATCACAAGAAGGTTTGCATCATCTTACATTCGAGAAAGACGCTTCTCAAGCCCTCGAATCACGGAGAATTTCATAGAGGAGAATCAAGGGATACAAAGAATTGTACTCACAAATATTTATCAATAAAATTACTTTTTCTTCATATTATTTTTGTTGCGGTTTATTTTTCGTACTACAAAAATTTGTTGCAAATAAATTTTGGCACGCCCAGTGGGACCAATTCTACCCTTTATCTCTCCTTCTTGCAAGTTAAAAACTACAAACTTCAGATCTACTGCTACAATGGCCTTCGCAAGTGTGATGTTCCATGCAAAGATGCTACTGTTGCTGTATCCGCTGAGCTCAGTCATGTTGTCCTAATCACTCGAAGCAAGTTCTAGGCTAGTGGCTTGGATAGATCCGAATATTTCGCCTCCTAGGAAATGGCGAAGAAAGAGCAGATCTCATATGACGTTCGCAACCGCAATCTCTGGGGGCAACACCCCATTCTCGCAGTTTGACGAACTTTCTCAAACAGCCTCAAACCTTGGCGGATTTAAAGATTTGGTGGATTCTTCAGTTTCAATGACAGTCAATACCCTGATGACTGACGTAACTAACGTGGACGAAAAGTTTGCCATGATGGAACAGACTATAGAGGTCTTGAAGAAATCTATTAAAGACAAAGACCTTCAAATCACTCAACTCATGAATAAATTGGAGGCCTATGCACCTGGAGAGTCGAGCCATGTCCCTCCTCGTTCACCTATCTTCACCTCCTAGAAAATAGTTATTGAGGAATCATTTGAAAAGTTAAACATTCAAAAGGAAAAGCAATCTACTTCAGTTGCGACGTTATCTGTCCAACAATTGCAAGGCATGATAACAAACACCATCAGAGCTTAATATGGCAAACCATCGCAAAGTTCGTTGTATTACTCTATGCCTTATACTAAGAGGATTGATTGTTTAACTATGCCCACCAATTATCAACCACCAAAGCTGCATCAATTTGATGGCAAAGGGAATCCAAGGCAACATATTGCCCACTTTGTTGAGACTTGTAGCAATGCTGGGACGCATGGTGACCTTTTGGTAAAACAATTTGTTCGTTCTCTGAAAAGGAACGCATTTGACTGGTATATTGACTTGGAGCCCGAGTCCATTGATAGCTGGGAGCAACTTGAGAAGGAATTCCTTAATCGTTTTTACAGTCAGTACCCGAATTGAAAAGAAGGACCATATCACCAACTTTGAATTCCTTTCCCCGAGCATACTTATCGTGAAGATATTGCATCTTGTCCTTATACAAGGACGAGCTGGAGTAGGCATGAAATCTAAACTCATCAAGCTCATTAAGTTGCTCAACACGGAGATTCGCCGCAATATCCCATTCCAAGTTCAGCTTCCTCAAGGCCCACATAGCCTTATGTTCCAATTCAACCGGAAGATGGCAAGCTTTTCCAAATACCAATCAGTACGGGGACATACCAATTGGGGTCTTGTAATCCGTCTGGTACGCCCATAGAGCGTCATCCAACTTTTTCGACCAATTGGTCCTATTAGCATTGACCGACTTGGACAAGATACTCTTTATTTCTCGGTTGGAGACTTCCACTTGATCACTAGCTTGAGGATGATAGGGGGTGGTCACTTTGTGAATTACTCCATACTTGGCAAGCAATGAGTCGAAAGCCTTGTTGCAAAAGTGAGACCCCCATTACTAATGATAGCACGAGGGGTGACAAACCTTGTGAAGATACTCTTTTTCAAGAATGTCACAACACTCCGGGCTTCATTGTTAGGTAAAGCCACAGCTTCAACCCACTTTGAGACATAGTCCACCGCCACGAGAATATAATTTTTCCCACAAGAGCTCACGAAATGACCCATGAAATCGATGTCCTAAACATCAAAAATATCCACCTCGTGAATCGTATTGAGTGGCATTTCATCACTTTTTGAAATTCCGCTGGCTCTTTGGCATGCATCACATCTTTTTACCAAATTACTAGCATCCTTAAACAAAGTTGGTTAATAGAAACTGCAACTCAAGACCTTTGAAGCCGTCCTCACCCCTCCATGATGGCCACCATAGGGGGAAGAGTGACAAGCCTCCAATATGCTCAATTGTTCACCTTCTAGGACACATCTTCTAATCACACCATCTGTGCAAATTTTAAATAAGTACAGATCATCCCAATAAAAATCCAAATTATCCCGCTTGAGTTTCTTCTTTTGGTTGGAAGAGAGCTCACACGGGACAATTCCGGTCACAATGAAGTTGGCAATGTCCGTGAACCATGGAATGTCACACATTGACACGGAAAGAAGTTGTTCGTTGGGGAATGTATCATTTATTTCAAGGCTATCATATGGCCTCCCTTCTTCCTCCAACCGGGACAAATGGTCCGCAACTTGATTCTCACTTCCCTTCCGGTCCACTATTTCTAAGTTAAATTCTTGAAGAAGTATCACCCATCTCATCAATATTTCCTTGGAATACTTCTTGGTCATCAAATACCTAAGGGCGGCATGGTCTGTGTGCACAATCACCTTGGCCCCCAAAAGATAAGGCTGAAATTTTTCCATGGAAAATACAATTACTGACAATTCCTTCTCTGTCGCCGTGTAATTCCGTTGAGCTTTATTCATAGTCTTGCTTGCATAGTACATAGGATGGAACATTTTACTAATTCTCTGACCTAACACCGCCCCCACTGCAACGTCACTTGCATCACACATTAGTTCAAAGGGCAAAGTCCAATTAGGTGCGGTAATGATAGGTGTTGTGGTCAACTTTTGCTTTAAAAGTTCAAAGGCCTCCATGCATTTTTCATCAAAAACAAACTTGGCATCTTTCTCTAGAAACTTGCAAAGTGGATTCACAACCTTCGAGAAATCTTTGATAAACCGCCGGTAGAAACCGGCATGCCCGAGAAAACTCCTCACCCGTTTGACAGAAGTGGGGGGAGGGAGTCTTGAAATTACCTCGATCTTAGCCTTGTCTACCTCAATCCCATGCTTAGAAATCTTGTGAACCAACACTATATCTTCTTCAACCATAAAATGGCATTTTTCCCAATTGAGAACGAGGTTAGTTTCTTCATATCGAGCCAAGACTCTATCCAAATTTACCAAGCATTCTTCAAAAGAGTCACCAACCACAGTAAAGTCATCCATAAAGACCTCCAATATGTCTTCCACCATATCGGTGAAAATAGCCATCATGCAACGTTGGAAGGTCGTCGGAGCACTGCACAACCCGAATGGCATTCGGGAGAAAGCAAATGTACCATAGGGGCATGTAAAAGTGGTCTTATCTTGGTCCTCCGGGGCAATTAAGATTTGATTGTAGCCTGAGTACCCATCCAAAAAGCAATAAAAAGCTCGCCCCGCAAGGCGATCAAGCATTTGATCGAGGAATGACAAGGGGAAATGATCCTTCCGAGTCACCTTGTTGAGTTTTCGGTAGTCCATACAAACTCTCCACCCGGTAATGGTCCGAGTAGGAATAAGTTCATTGTTGTTATTTGTCACTACCATCATCCCTCATTTCTTTGGCACACATTGGACCGGAGAGGTCCACGAGCTATCGAAGATTGGATAAACCACACCGGTGTCAAGCCACTTGATAACCTCTTTCTTTACCACTTCTTGCATCACCTCATTTAGTCTTCTTTGATGTTCAAGTGAAGCCCTTGCATCCTCTTTCAAGATGATTTTATGCATGCAAAATGCGGGGCTTATCCCTCGAATGTCTGCCAAAGTCCATCCTATTGCCCTTTTTTGTCTTTGAAGCAGCTCCAAATTGGCCTCAACCTGCAAGTTAGTAAGGCAAGAAGAAAGAAAAACTGGAAGAGTTGAATTAGAGCCCAAAAATTCATACCTGAGGTATGGAGGAAGTGGCTTCAACTCCAACACCGGTGGTTCCTCAATGGATGGCTTAGTTGGTGGAGTTTTGTGGTTTTCAAGATCCAAAGATAACTTCCTAGGCTCATATGAATATGAATCCATACCATGCAATGCATTCACACACTCCACTCTACTAGCATCATCATCGACATCCATGTTAAGAATCACAACCTCAAGAGGATCTTCGATATTAATCATGGAACTTGTGTCATCCACTATCACAGTTGTGACAATGTCCACAAATGAACACACCTCTGTGCTATTGGGTTATCTCATTGATTTACAAACATGGAATACCACCTTCTCATCTCCCACTCAGAATGTCAACTCACCCGCTTCAACATCAACCAATGCCTTCCCCTTAGCTAGAAAACGTCTTCCAAGAATAATTGGCACTTCGAAGTCCACCTCACAATCCAATATGACAAAGTCGGCTGGTAATATGAATTTATCAACACGGACAAGAACATCATCAATAATGCCCAAGGGTCGCTTCATCGATCGATCCACCATTTGAAGTCTAATTGAGGTTGGCCTAGGTTGCCTGATTCCCAAAGTCTTGAAGACCGAGTAAGGCATCAAATTAATGCTAGCCCCCAAGTCACAAAGGGCTTTGGCAAAATTCGCACTGCCGATAGTGCAAGGGATAATAAAAGCTTTGGGGTCTTCAAGTTTCGGGGCCATTGAATGCACTATAGAACTCACTTTATGCGTCATTTTAATTGTTTCACACTCCATCGACTTCTTATTTGTTACCAAATCCTTCATAAACTTTGCGTACCACGACATTTGCTCAAGTGCCTCAACCAAAGGCACATTGATTGTAAGGCTTTTCATCATCTCTATGAACTTTTTGAATTGATTATCACTCTTTTGCTTTGCTAACCGCTGCGGATAAGGTGGAGGTGGTCTAGGAAAAGGTGCCTTGGCTTTGGGCACCACCGGCTCGGGCATATCAATAATATGTGTAATAGACGGGTTCACGACATCTTATGTTTCCACCTCGGCCTCATCAATATCTATGCTTATCTCATTGGTCACATTTGGTTCAACCACATCATTAACAATCAAAGGACCCACATCTTCTTGGAACCCAACATCATCATTCACAACTTGATTTTCATTCATGGCATGCATATCACCGCCTCTTCCACTTCTTGTTGTAACTTCCATCACATGATTTTTACCTCCCTTCAGGTTCACTACCGTATCACTTGGTAGAGCACCCTTAGGTCGAGTATTCAACGATTGAGATATTTGGCCAAGTTGCACCTCCAAATTCTGAATAGAGGTATTATGGGAAGCCAATTGAGCATCGGAGACTTGGTTCTTCTTTATCATTTATTCGAACATCATTTTTATTCTCCCCGTGTCATTACCCGAAGAACTAGACCCTTGAGATTGAAAGGGAGGTGGATTGTTTGGTTGTTGGTATATGGGGGCCTTTGAAAGCCTTTCCCCCGGTTGCCTTGATTTCTGCTATTATTCCATCCTCCTTGATTGTTGTTTTTGTTGCTCCAATTATTGTTGTTCCCGTTCCAATTACCTTGATTGTTACCTTGGTTACCCCAATTGTTGTTTTGATTGTTGTTGTTCCAATTGCCACCATCTTGTTGTTGGTTGTTATTATTCCAATTACCATCGCCTTGTTAATTGCCCCAATTTCAGTGGGGGCGCCATTGTTGATTCCCTTGATTTCCTCTATTCCCTTGGTAGTTATTGACATATTAACATTCTTCGCTTTGCTCATCATAACACTCATTCGAATGAACACCACCATCATTGTTGTTGTCAAATTGCTCACAATTACCTTAAGGTTGTTGTTGCCCTCTTTGCCTCCTTTTTAACATAGAAACACCTTCCATTTCATTGACTTGTCGCGGGTTTTGGACTTGTTGCAATTGCACCTTCGCCAATTGATTCATAGTTGTTGTAAGCTAGGTAATAGCTTGGCCATGGTCGTGCAATTCCTTGTGCAAATAAGTGACTGTGGGATCACCTTGTGTCACATTTGCTCAGCTTTGCCATGCCGAAGAGGTGTCGGCCATTTCATCAAGTACATCACATGCCTCTTGGTAAGAAAGTTTCATGAAGTTCCCTCCGGCTAATTGGTTCACAATGCAATGATTTGTGGTGTTGATGCCCCAATAAAAAGTTTCTTGTATCATTGCCTCACTCATGTCATTATTAGGGCATTCCTTAACCATTGTTCTATATCTTTCCCATATCTCGTGCAAAGGTTCCATTGGCTCTTGCTTGAAGGCTAGAATTTCATCCCGAAGAGCCGCTATATGACTTGGAGAAAAAAACTTGAAAATAAATTTGTCTGCCAATTCATCCAATGTGGTGATAGAATGATTGGGGAGCCTTTCTAACCAATCCAACACTTTACCCCGAAGAGAGAACGGAAAAAGCCTCAATCTCAACGCATCCTTGGATATGTTTGTTTGCTTGCTAACCCAGTATGTATCAACGAATCCCTTCAAATGCTTGTAAGCATTTTGATCGGAGGCGCCCGTAAAATACCCTCTTTGTTTGAGCAAGGTCAACATAACATTTGTGATTTGAAAGTTCCCCGCCCGGATTCGGGGAGGAACAATAGCACTGGCGTACCCTTGATTAGGGAGAACTCTTAGGGCCACTCTCGGTGTTGGTGGAGGAGGGTCTGGAATATTCTCATTCGGATTAGCATTTGAATTGGCATTTCTGCCTCTTCTTTCAGCTTGAGGTAAGACCTCATCTTGTTCTAGATCCTCTACCTCCTCCCCCGCTATCACATTGCCGAGAGGGTCATTTTCATTGAGAGCCATTTGTACCTGATTGATCGACATAAACAAAATTAGTAAACAAGAAGGAAAGAGAAGCAAAATACAAAACTAGCTAAACAGATAGTCAATACCATAAGCTCCCCGGCAATGGCGCCAAAAAGTGATCACTACCAACTCGATGCTACACCAAGGTAGGAAGAGCGGGTTGCAATAGCTTTTACCCGAATAGAGGTCGGGATCGATTTCCTCAGAGGGCTAGTAGTGGAGTTGGATTTTCTGTCTAGTCTAGAGATATATTTGTACTCCTAATGTCACTTCAAACATTTTTGGTTTTGATTTTTTATAACTACTATTATAAAACTAATGATTAAAACTAAATTATGCTACGAGAATATTTCTAAGTTGTACTTAATATTAAGAAAGGCACTAGGGTCATGACGATACCTAGGTGGCTAATTGACGGGTAGAAATTACTAATGGTAGATTGATATATTTGGGGCTTATACTATAAATGTTGCACAATTGTACCCACTCTCACACCTCTCGGTTGAGAGAGTGATTTTTTCCCAATTGACTCTCTCAAGACCAATTGGGTAGGCCAATTTGATCAAGCAACTAGGGTTCAAGTAGGGTTATTACTCTCTCGAGATTTAACCCATTAATGGGACTATCATTTCTCATGAGTCCATCCCAATTCCTTGTTGGGTTAATTTTGGGGTCATAAACTCTCTTTATCAAGAAGAGTCAAACCCATTAAGCTTGAATCTATGTTTGCAACCACAAATTCGAAATTAAAACATAAAATCAACCCAAATATCAAACACCAATAATCAATCTAACCCTAGATAGAAATACCCATCAATTACCCAGGCTCAACCCTAGCTAATGGGTTTATCTACTCATCCTAGATACAGAAATTGAAGAAATAGATGAAGAACTAAGCATAATAATTGATTACTAAGAAGAAACTACAATAATAAAGAGCAAAAGTGCCGAAAATGGATACAATATCGAGTGTCACGATCTCAGCTGCGTTCAGAATATAAAACTTTACCTAAAAATGGTAAAATATTCTATTTATACTAGGCTGAAAAAACTGGAAGAAAATACCCCTGTGGGGTCAGTGCGGACCGCGCAAAAAGGACTGCGGCCGCACTGGCTCTTGGACTTTTGGTTTCTGCTTCTCTGAAGTTGAGAACCGCGGACCGTGTGGAAATTTGTCATTTTTTCGATCAAACCTGCAATCAAGCATAGCTTATGAGCATTTTGAGGTTATTTTGTAGCAGTTTATAACCAAAGCATAGGCAAGTAGAGGCATAAAATATGTCCGACTTATCAGTACTTCAAGCCTTGTCTTTACAGTTGAACAAATCACGCCACAAGAAAACATGAAGTAAGGGGCTTCTGTAGGCATATAAAATTTATTGGGTCTAATCCATATAAAATTTGGATTAAATTCGACTGGGTTAAATAATAAATTTGGGCTTTACAATTTAAATTAGTCCATTTTATTATTTTCAGGCTTAAAGTCCATTTCATCTTAAGGCCCAGACTGATGTCATGTGACATGGCATATCCAGTCAAACTCTAGGCCAATAAGATGATGCCACGTGTTAAATGATGTGGCAATCCAAGTCAAAAGCAAGAACCAACCACAAGTCGCCAAGTGGCTAAAAAATGACATGGGCCAATCAGAATCAAGCAAGAGAGTTCTTATGTAAACTGAATGTCCATCCTCTACAACTATAAATATATGGGTTAAATAACTCTCAAGGGAAATTCAGAGTTGGAGAAGAACACTCCGCAATTGGTGAAGGCATCCACAAATAGAGAGATAAATCATCAAGTGCTTAGTTCTTCGATAAATAGGTGATCAACGAAGTTCTTTCCGGAGATGAACCTGTAAAAATAAAGTGTTGCTCGATGTTCTTGGCAATTATATACATCACAAGGAGGTCTACATCATCCTACATTCGAGAAAAATGCTTCTCAAGCCCTCGAATCACGAAGAATTTCATAGAGGAGAATCAAGAGATAGAAAGAAATGTACTCACAAATATTTATCAATAAAATCACTTTTTCTTCATATTATTTTTGTTGCAGTTTATTTTTCATACTACGAAAATTTATTATGAACAACACAAATAAAATTTGAGTGTGTAATACTAGGTGCACCGTATAACAACAATAATTATACCTCGATCGAATTCCAATGCTAAGGTTAGACCAAACACTTACCTCGAACTTCCACGACCAACTCAATCCTCAAAAGCCGCATTTTCTTTCGAATTAGGCTCCAACACAATTGTATCTATCCATAATCAATTAATAACATCAATAAATGCTAAACAATCCAATTACAATGCTAATTTATAGCTTTTTAATAATTCTTCCCGAAAATCTAAAAATCGACCCCGGCCCCGCTTGGTCAAAATACGAAGTTCGGACCAAAATCAAATCCTCCATTCACCCACGAGCCCAAATATATAATTATTTTCAAAATTTGACCCCAAAATGAGGTCTAAATCACCATTAATCAAAAAGCCCTAGTTCTACCCAAATCCCTAACTTTCTACCCTTAATCACATGTTTTAGGACTAGAATTCTAGTGGGTGTTGATGGAAAATGAAGAAAATAAGTTAAATAATACTTACCCAAGAATCTTTGGTGAAGAAATGCTTCAAAAATCATTTAGGAGCTTTGGAGAAGAAAGGGTTTGTGAAATTTTTTTGAAATCCTACAATGGGTTCTGTTTTTTTGTCTTTTAAAATAACTGGGCGAAATTTCCCTTTGCGTTCGCAACAAGCTCATCGCGTTCGCGATGAGTCAGGCCTGAAGACCTTTGCGTTCGCGACATTGGGCTCGCATTTGCAGAGAGTAAACTCCTCGAGCCCTCACGTTCGCATCCAAAGGGCCGCATTCGCGTAGAAGAAATGTCCCACCCCTGCCCAGGCTCATTTGGCCTTCGCGTTCGCGTGGCCAGGACCGCTTTTGCGAAGGGTTAACCTTCCAAAGCCTTGCATTGGCGATCTATGCTACGCGTTCGCGTAGAAGGAATTTCCTTCATCAAAATTTAATGCATCGCGTTCGCGAGGGACCTCCCGCGAACGCGAAGAAGGAAACATCAGAAACCCAATAGCTGAAACCTGTAATTTTTCTTAGACTCAAAACTTCCCGAAACACATCCGAAATACACCCGAGCCCTCAGGGCTCCTAACGGAACACACGTACTACTTCAGTAACATCATAAGAACTAATCTGTGCGATCAATCGCCAAAATAACATTATTATTAACAAATTAAACCTCAAAATCAAAGCATTTTTCTCAAACTTCTTAAAATATCAACTTTAGAAATTCAAGCCCGAATCACGTCAAACGACGTCCGTTTTTCACCATATTTTACAGAAAAATTTTAAATCATATATAAGACCTATACCAAGCGCTGGAACCAAAATACAGGCCCGATACCAATACAATTTCATTTCAAAATTCCTTTACAATTTCAGAAAAATAATTTCCTTTAAAAATTCTTTCTCGGGCTTGGGAACTCGGAATTCGATTATGGGCATATGCTCAAGTCCTATATTTTCCTACGGACCCTCCAGGACCGTCAAATCATGAGTCCGGGTCCGTTTACCCAAAATATTGACCAAGGTCAAATTAATTAATTTTATAGTTAAAACTTACTATCATTCTTGACACAGTTTCTCATTTAAGCTTTCCGACTACGGGCGCAGACTGCACACACAAATCGAGGTGACTCTAAATGAGGTTTTCAAGGCCTCAAAGTCATAGAATTTTATTTAAAACAAGTGAAGGGGTCATCACAAATTCGACTGGGTTAAATAATTAATTTGGACTTTACAAGTTAAATTAGTCCATTTTATTATTTTCAGGCCCAAAGTCCATTTCATCTTAAGGCCCAGACTCATGCCATGTGACATGTCATATCCAGTCAAACTCCAGGCCAATAAGGTGATGCCACGTGTTAATGATGTGGCAACCCAAGTCAAAAGCAAAAACCAACCACAAGTCGCCAGGTGGCTAAAAATGACATGGGTCAATCAGAATCAAGCAAGAGAGTTCTTATGTAACTTGAATGTCCATCCTCTACAACTATAAATAGAGGGGTTACATAACTCTTAATGGACATTTAGAGTTGGAGAAGAACACTCCGCAATTGGTGAAGGCATCCACAAATAGAGAGATCAATCATCAAGTGCTTAGTTCTTCGACAACGGAGTTCTTCCCGGAGATCAACCCGTAACAACAAAGTGTTGCTCGATGTTCTTGGCGATTAAATACATCACAAGGAGGTCTGCATCATCCTACATTCGAGAAAGACGCTTCTCAAGCCCTCGAATCACGAAGAATTTCATAGAGGAGAATCAAGGGATACAAAGAATTGTACTCACAAATATTTATCAGTAAAATCACTTTTTCTTCATATTATTTTTGTTGCAGTTTATTTTTCGTATTGCAATTGTTGCGAACAACACATAAATAAAATTTGAGTGTGTGATACTAGGTGCACCATATAATAACAATAACGAAAAAAGGCCAGATTTGTCCATGAACTATTCGTTTTGGTACAATAATGACCTTCATCCACCTATTGGGCCAAATATGTCCTTCCTTTAATTTTTTGGCTCACAAATACCCTTTGAGTTAATGGAGGGACACATGTCATCGTCCTGTTGGCCCATTCTAAATATTTCTTAATTAATTAAAAAAACCCCTTATTCATACCCGAAAAATAATTTTCTAAAGCAATTTTTCTAAAACTTTTTTTTACTAAAAACTGAAGAAAAAAAAAGGAATTTTTTTTCCCAGTTTTTTCAAAAGACCCATTTTTTTCCAGTTTTTTTTTTCAAGTTTTTTTCTAGTTTAGAAAAATCTGAAAAAAATATAATTTAGTTTTTGATAAAAATGTAATTTATCAATTATAAAAAATAATTTAGCTCCTCCATCTTTAATAATTGATAAATTATATTTTTATCAAAAACTAAATTATATTTTTATCAAAAACTAAATTATATTTTCTTTTCCAGATTATACAAAAATTATTATTTTAGAAATTATTTTTCAGTTTTTTAAAGAAATATTTTTCTAAACACTGGAATTTTTTTTTTTGATTTTTTCAGTTTTTAGCAAAAAACATTTAGTTTTTTTTCTTCAGTTTTTACAAAAATATTGCTTTAAAAAATTACTTTTTAGATTTTATTTTTATTTTTACAAAAACATTGTTTTAGAAAAAAAAAATCTATTTTTTTGTAAAAACTGGAAAAAAAATTCTTTTTTTTTCTTCAGTTTTTAGTAAAAAGAAGTTTTAGAAAAAATGCTTTAGAAAATTATTTTTCAGGTATGAATAATGGGTCTTTTTAGTTAATTAAGAAATATTTAGAATGGGCCAACGGGACGATGACACATATCACTCCGTTAACTCAAAGGGCATTTGTGAGCCAAAAATATTAACGGAAGACATATTTGGCCCAATAGGTGGATGAAGACCATTATTGTACGAAAACGAATAATTCAGGGACAAATCTGACCCTTTTCTGTAACAATAATTATATCTCGAACCAAATAAATTAAATCGATACAAATAAGTTAGTAGTAGTAATTTCAAAATAAGGTGAAGCTGGCTAGATGAATCTTTATCGACGTCATAAGAAGTTGGAGTTGGCTATCGAATTTTCACATACAAATTTTTGCATGCATAGTCTTTTATTCACTCGAGTCCCACCTTAGTTACTTTTCCCCCAACGAACTTTGACGTCTTTAACGGTGTTGGTCCCTACCAGACTTCAATATTGTCTCTTCTTGTCTTCAATATGGCCGCCCAAAACCAAACGATCCAATTGGATCTCCACTTCCGATTTAAACGCTGCTTATAAATGCTCCCAACAATATACCTTTTACCCTCGTCTTCTCCAAACACAATTTTCCTGTGTCAACAAACCAAACACCCCCACAAATATCTCACCCCTCTGCTTCAAGTAGAAAGAAAAAATTAGCCTTGATCTCTTTTTCCAAATATTTGCGTAATACACCGCTCCAATTCATCTCTACCAACGAGAAAATGGTGAATTTCATGATGGATAAATATATTGTCCCCACTTTCTTTGTTTGTCTATTAGGGTTCCTTCTTCTTTATATTTTGCGACCAAGATTAAGAACCACCTATTACAAGAAAAAGGACCCTAAAACCAGCCAAAAATGTGACACCCACAATGTAATTTCTAGCAATTTAACCAATGGTGAATTCAAATTGGAAAAAGGGACCGATACTGATATCATCATTGTTGGAGCTGGGGTTGCTGGTGCTGCTCTTGCTCATACCCTTGCCAAGGTCTATTCCTAATTTCTCTTATTGTCTGTTTTCTACTTACTGTTTTCATTTTTTAATTTCCAAGTTCCTTTTCCTAACATAATAGGAGTACTTATAGATAAAAAAAATACCTTTTTTAAATTAAGAGAAGATTAATTCGTCATTTCTGGGAAAGCAAGAAAGAATTGGAAGAGTAAAAAGCACTAGGTGATTTTGCCTAAGCTTTAGCGGGTAGAGTTATCTGGTGTCTTTGCTGGTGGAGGTAACAGCCTAACAGGTACTTGGTGGAATAGTCTAGGTGCTAGCAAGCTAACCGACACCGGCGTCATTAAAAAAAAAAGAAAAAAGAAAAGGAAATTATCTTATTAGTGAGGTTATATTGTTGGTCTAGAAAGAGGGATGAAGAATTTTTTTGTTTTTTGCATATGCAGATACATACAAATTCTAGTAAAGAGTAACTTTTAGCTCTTTCCCAGAAGATATCTTTAATTAAATTACTTCTATGCGTATAAACTTGTCCCTTCGTCCTAATTTAATCTGACACTTTTGCTTATCAAGAGTTAATTGGACTAGGTTAATTCATTTTTGTTTTTGAAATTTAAAGTTAGATGTTGGTCGAGATTCACTTAGTTTGAATCTTGGGAAGGGAAAAAATGCCAAACTTTTTGGAAGAGGGAGTATTTTCTTAATCCAACATAATGATGTTTTTAATTATCTTATCTTGATGGTTAGCATTAGGGATGTACAAAGAAAACCGATAAATCGCACCAAACCGCTAATCCGGGTCAAACCGAAAAAAAAACTCGATCATGGATTAGTTTGATTTGGTTTGGTGTTAGAAAAAATAATCCGACCATAATTGGTTTGGTTTGGTTTTAACTAAAAAAAGTCAAACCGAAACCAAACCAACCCGATATTATATTTATTCAATTTTTACAAATATTTTATACATATAAATATTTATTTTTAATACAATTCGTAAATATTTCTTAAACGTTTTCACAGTTTTATCTTTAAACATATTATTTCAAGTTTAGAATTAACATTCTTGAATAGTCCAATAAATTTTCACATCAATACTAATGCTAACAAAGAAAATTCAATTCAACATTAGAAATGGCAATAGTGTTGGATATCTATTTTTTAGTTTTTGATTGTTTATATTTGAAAATGCATAACTTAGTTTATCTTTTTCTTTAGTGCTTAGTTGTGTAACTAATATACTTATAGTTTTACTTATTTTAGCATGACTTATATAGTACTTTTAGATTATGTTAATATTTATTATGGCTTATTACTTAGTAATATTATCTTTATGGATTTTAATATTTTTGTTATTGAATATTTTAGTACAATGCTATGACTCATCTCATATTATTGTATTATTTTCTTGAAAAATACATTATATAGTTGTATCCTTGTAGGACTAGAGAAATATATGGAGCACAAGTTATATATTTGTGGTATGAAGACTTATCGGGAAAAAAAACCCGAAAAAATTCGAAAAACCCGACTTCGTTGGTTTGGTTTATAGATTTAAAAATCCGACACTATTAGTTTGGTTTGGTAATTGAAAAATCCGAACCAACCCGACCTATGTACACCTCTAGTTAGCGTGATTTTTAATGGTATGTGGTAAAATAGTAGGAGTCTCTAGCTGTCATGGAAAATTTGGCATTTGATCTGTACAACCATTTTTTTTTGGTTAACTTATTAGTCCACAAGCAGGACACAAGAAAATCTTTATTCTTTGAGCTTTTACCAATTTCCCTAATCCTCCCCAAGCCCCTAAACTTTTTATCATTTTCGCTACTGTTGCAGGAAGGGCGAAAAGTTCTTGTAATTGAAAGGGATTTGACAGAGCCAGACCGGATTGTTGGCGAGTTGCTACAGCCTGGGGGTTATCTGAAATTGATTGAGTTGGGCATTGAAGGTTTGTGTTGTTTAACACCAAAAAAAAAAAAAAAAAGAAAGCAACAAAGAGCTTACAATTGATCATTTTGTGATAGAGCTGTTAGGCGCGATACTAGATTTTACTATAAAATATGGAAAAGGTCTAGTTTTAACTGAATTAGGGACAAATAATTCAGTTTTCAAGCTAAGGTTGCCTAATTGTTTTTGGTAGTGCGCTCTTGACTTTGCCATTGGGCTGCAGATTGTGTTGAGGATATTGATGCCCAGCGGGTGGTTGGATATGCTCTTTTCAAGGATGGGAAAAGCACAAACGTTTCCTATCCCTTGGAAAATTTCCATTCTGATGTGGCTGGGAGAAGCTTCCACAATGGGCGTTTCATACAAAAGATGAGAGAAAAAGCAGCTACACTTCCCAAGTAAGCTTTCCCTATGCAGTCTCTTTATTGTGAGGGATCTGTTTGACGCGTTTCATGTTTTTAATTATTGATGCAGTCTTGCTTTTGTAACTATCCTTCTCCTTAACAAAGTTGCAAATAATCAGCTGACTGCTCTTTTACTAAATTATGTACAGTGTACGATTGGAGCAAGGCACTGTAACATCCCTGATTGAAGAAAATGGATCCGTTAAGGGTGTTGAGTACAAAACGAAGGCTGGTCAAGAAGTTAAAGCACATGCTCCTCTTACAGTAGTTTGTGATGGATGCTTTTCAAACTTACGACGCTCTCTTTGTAACCCTAAGGTGAAGTTAGAACCATTAAACATGTCACTTGATATCTTTCTTTAATGTCATATACATGCGTCAGGTCAAGCAAAACAATATGCCTTCATATGCCTAGTGATATATGTGAATTGGGCTGACTGGCATATTTAAATCTTGGAATCATTGTAAGTGTGATTATTATTGACATTTGCAGGTTGATATTCCCTCTTGCTTTGTTGGT
Source organism: Nicotiana glauca (assembly GCA_026770625.1). Classification (NCBI taxonomy): domain Eukaryota; kingdom Viridiplantae; phylum Streptophyta; class Magnoliopsida; order Solanales; family Solanaceae; genus Nicotiana; species Nicotiana glauca. The sequence goes on from MU789047.1 coordinate 29,294, forward strand.
TTGGTATTGGAACTGGAGAATGATCAACTTCCATACCCAAACCATGGGCATGTTATTCTGGCAGATCCTTCGCCCATCTTATTTTATCCTATTAGTAGCACAGAAATCCGCTGCTTGGTCGATGTGCCTGGTCAAAAGCTTCCTTCTCTTGCTAATGGTGATATGGCAAATTATTTGAAGACTATGGTGGCTCCCCAGGTACCTATAGTTTCCATACATAGTACTAGTTTTTTAAAACATCAGAATATATTCTGCCGGTTACTAAGTCCATGTTTTTTCCACCTCATATATAACTTCCTGTTTCTGAAGATACATTTTTATTCCTCCCAACATGCTTCTGTTATTGATCTATTGATTTATTCAGGTCCCACCTGAGCTACATGATGCTTTTATAACTGCAATTGATAAGGGGCATATTAGAACTATGCCAAATAGGAGCATGCCAGCTGCTCCGTATCCTACCCCTGGAGCTCTGTTACTTGGTGATTCTTTCAACATGCGCCATCCTTTAACTGGTGGGGGGATGACAGTTGCGCTTTCAGACATTGCAGTGTTAAGGAATCTTCTTAAGCCATTGAACGACCTGAATGATGCAGATGAGTTATGTAAATATCTGGAGTCCTTTTATACTTTGCGCAAGGTAAAGCTCCGGCTGTCCTCTGGTTTACTCTATTATCAGTTTTGACTGAGTTGTAGTAATATGTGTTACGGCTTATCGAGAAGAAAATTTGATTTCAGTTTCTTTATCATGTGTAGGAGAAAGGACATATGCTTAATTATCATTAGCTAAAACATCCATATTCTTTTCTCTACTTTTAACTGCTTTATTCATGTTTTATGAACTGAAAAGTTGCATTTTAACGTGGCATGAGAAATCTTTTACCTGAAAGCTTCGTCAATTTCTCAGAAAATCATATTTTATTTGAAGTGGGGTTAATTTCTGAAACATACGTCTCTATTTGATAGCTCTTCCCTTGAAAAGAATACAAACAAATTGAACTGAAACACTGGATTGAAAAAATTGTTTCTTTTTTACGACTTAATTGGCTTGTCACTCATTATTGTATTGGTCTCTGTTTGCAGCCAGTGGCTTCAACAATAAATACTTTGGCTGGAGCACTGTACAAGGTGTTTTGTGCTTCGCCTGATCAAGCGAGGAAGGAGATGCGAGAAGCATGTTTCGACTATTTGAGTCTTGGAGGTACTTGTTCAACAGGACCCGTAGCTCTACTCTCTGGTCTTAATCCTAGCCCGCTGAGCTTGGTACTCCATTTCTTTGCTGTGGCCATATATGGAGTTGGTCGTTTACTCGTTCCATTTCCTTCCCCAAAGAGATTGTGGATTGGAGCTAGATTAATCTCGGTATGTACCTGAAACACGATCATCAAACATTGTCTGCCACTGAATCTTTATACGTTTGCTATATTGCACTTGGTTCTAGTTGGAATTCCTGCATCATCGTTTTTCCTTGTGCAAAATTGTGAATCGTCTTGGCGTGAATGCTCTTTTTGCAGGCTGCATCGAGTATCATATTTCCCATTATAAAAGCAGAAGGGGTCAGGCAAATGTTCTTCCCAACAACAATACCAGCATATCACAGAGCTCCTCCAGTAAACAAGGGGTCAGATTAAGCAAAATACATAATTGAAGTTTTGTTCCATGAATAGCATCAACATTTATGCTTTTTATTTCAGAGCAAGAAATGTAAGTTGCAATCCCCTCCTAAAAAAAATTAAAAATAAAGTGAGTGTACCATATTTTAGGTATATCATACCAATTAAGGAAGCTCAAGTATTGAAATCCAGTGCCACTCTTTACCCTGTAAAATTGAACATTGTTGCCTTTTCATCTTAGACAGTACAATTCATACCTCATTTGTAGTTCTGAGTAAGAGATTCACAATTACGTTTCTATATTCCATGTAAGATGAGTTTGTTTAGTTAATTGATGAATTAAGAGAAATGGACCCTTAACGGTTTTGTGGGGCAAGGCTTCACATGCCCTAATCATCCTTCCCTTGCAACTAACAGAATATTTGATTTTGCACTTCATTACAAATGTTATTTTAGTTATATGACCATTTTTAGTAAAACCAACACATGTTTTTCCATCGTGTAGCGTACTGAGAAACACATGAAAGTCCAAAAGTTACTTATTTAAGTAACGTTATCGAAGAAAGCTTTATAACTCATTCAGTGATATGACTTGCATCTTTATGTCCATACAACTATAATCATTTTGAAACTTTAATATTTAGGCTGATTTTCTATCATCAATTTTCATTAAAAAAGACTAGTCTGATTCTAATTATGTGTAATTTGTTTCAGATATTCCATCTGAAATTATTCCTTAATGTATCAGGCATATTTACATCTGTCAATAGCGTTGTTTTAAATTAACTTATGCCTTAATATTGGTATATTTTTTCCAGTAAAACTGAAATGTAAGCTTTGTTACATCGCAATATGATTGAAATTGTATTATAAGAAAGCAAATTAAGACTCGTCTGCTGCGGATCTAATAATTCGGACGCACCGGAAAAGCCAGCAATTCTAATAATGGTACTAAAAGTAAATACGAGAATTCCACTCATGAGATATGAACGTGCGGCCTAAAATATTTTTGAGCTACATTTGTGTTGCATTAGGAGGTCAAAGGGATTAATTAAGTTGAAGTGATCATGCCCAATTATGCTTTATAAAAAGAACAAAGCGTTCGCTGCAAATATATTCCGGTTAACAAGTCCGGAGTCGAATCCTACAGGGAATTAACTTATCTATCAATCACAGCTATTGGACTCAAAGAAATTCACGTATTCCATCTTCAGAAATATTTGAGTAACAATTTAGGTGTTTATTAACAAAATAGTATGTAATAAAATGCAGTAATTACGAACTAGCTATAACCTGGTTGTAAGCAAGAATGAGAATGGTCTAAGGTTTTGATTTCCCCTCTTATCGGAATCCTTTCCGCTATGTTTGCTATAAACCTAAGTCTTCTCTATCGATCATGAGCACTTTGATTGTTGTAACTCTCTCCCGAGTAATTACAACAATATACTAGACAAATTCTCCCGAATTACGCTAGCCGGCCTTAGTTACAACTCACTTAGACCGCACAAGGTTTCGTTATCCCTAATCTCACCTTTAAACCCTTCGTATTGATCCCTCATATACGTGAGGAGTTGTGTTGTTCAACATCTACCTAAATATACACTCTCTCCTGAGTAATGCATACTTAATAGGCACAATCGATTAAGGTCCTTTCAATCAACAACAATCACAATATAGTTGATTGTGAATATAGCCCTTAACCTATAAGGGCTAGGCTTCTTATAGGTTAAGGAGAGTTGTCCCCGAACTTATGAATTTACCCATGAAATAAAGTTCTTCGAAGTGATGAGCGTGGCCGCGGCCAGACCGCGCATATTGCATTCTTTTCTGCTAGACGACCGCAGACTGAGCGCGGCAGCGATTGGTCCGCGCTCATGGAGCTCACTGCCTTCCATTTTTTCCTTCTTCTTTCACGCGCACTCACCTCCGATTGGCCTTCCTTGCTCCAAATTAACTCCAAACACTGTTTAATGTTCTTATAAAAAAGACTTGCTCCTGCAAAATACAAAATTCATAGCTAGAGCCATTTGTTGTTATTTAATCTTCATATAGCAATAAAGTATAGCTAAGTTGGGGCATAAATGGTCGCTAAACTACATGAATATAGCCTATTATCATTAAGCAATTAATTTATTATACAAAAAATAAAAGGCCTTATTTTACCCCTATTTGCATGTATATTTTTCGATAAAGGGGATGTAATTCAATCATTTTGAATTATATTGTAGCTCCACCCTTCACATATACAGGTAAGAATTTAGATTTCTCATCCAGAACTTAGACAGCAAAATGCTCTGCTTCAATCAAAGATACACAAAATTTATCTGTGGATCCAGACATTAATCGTAGTCAATCCTAGGAAAAACAGTCACCACCTAGTTTTAGATCTGAGTATCATGTCGTTACTAGCCCCTTAATTAATTAAGCTTAAGGCAAAGGTTGAATCAGTCAATCAGATGTACAATTTGTATTACCAAGCTGCCTTAATGTTGTTCATTAAATTCTAAAAACGATTCATTTGGTCCATCACACCCGAGTAATTAAATCCATTAAATGAGATCTGCGTTTCCGTTTTATAAACTTCTTATTACCTTAATTAATTATACCAGTGACACGTTGTAGAGTCATAAGTGTGTGTTTGTTCGAAGTCAACCAATGACTTTATGGTCAACTTAAAATTCCACGATCACAAGTAAAATTACAGACTTGGATCATGAACTGTTCCTCACTTGTGTAAACCAAGCCGCCCCTCTAATAAATAAAACTAAATTGTGCTATACAATCTTTAGAATTTAAGAATTGCAGATTTTCTCTATCTTGGATAATACTTGAGCTGTTTTTAGAACTGTGAATTGGGTCTGACCGCATTAATTAGCAATGTGAATTAGAGGTGTGCATTCGATTTATCGATTCGATTTTAACCCTTATCGATAATTACTTATGGATTATCGATTTGTACATATGCTTATCGTTATCTTTTCAATAAGGTTTCGATTTTTTCTATTTCGATTTATCGATTTTTGGGGCTTATCGATTACACCAATAAGAAAATTTGCTGGCTTCCATGGAAAACATATCGTTATAAACACGCATAACTAATATGGACAAAAAGAAGCTAAAATAAGACGAATACCGTTTATAACATAAAAATTGTGTCAACAAGCACATGTAACGAAACTAAAGTAAGAAATCAAATGTATGTCACCAACACTCCAACGGTATAAAATCATTCCCCCTTATCGGTATAAAAATTATCTTTTTAGTATTTCTTATCGGTTATATGATCGATAAACCGATAACCGAAGAGGAAAAAATCGAAATAATCGATAATTCGATAAGGAAAATTTCGAGATCGAAATCGATAAATTGATAAACCAATATCGATAAACTGATAACAAATAATCGATCTGATTTATCGATAAACCGCTTCGAACGCACACCCTAGTGTGAATGCTCCTTCTATGCAAACCAAATTAAACTTATGCATAATTTTATTTTTGTAATTCATTAATTTTGACTAATGCGAAATACCAAGCTATTAGAAAGCGGAGCTTGACTTGAACTCATTATTTTATAGGCTATTTCACCCAAATAATCAGAAATAAGAAACTACCATGTGGAAAAATATTAATTCAGAATTAATTAAGAAAACAGTTTTTTTTTTTCGCCCAATGCAACCTGAGGACAAGAAAAGATTGAGTGGCCGACACATATCGAGGGGATGGGACAGTAGGAGGGAGCAAATGGAGCAGGGGCACAGCCACTGGTCGTTACTTTTGGATGGAATTTTTATATGTGCGCCCAAGGTTGTCTTCTTCATTTGCTCGTCGACATTATTAAATTACATATTTTGTTCATCCGAAAAGAGTAAAAAAATATTTCAAATACCATAATCGATATTCCTTTCAAACATCGATTTCTCAGAGAAAATTAAAAGCTAATTATTACTATGACTTATAAAAGAAACACTAATCCTATGAGTCAGAAAAATATTTCAAGTAATATTGTGATGCTAATATCCAAGTTAAGTTTAACCAACAAGAGTTGTTGTGAAGTGGTAAGTAATCCTACATCCTTAATCAGAAGTTTCGAGTTCGAGCCCCTGAGTATGAAGTTGCCTTTGTTAGGGAGCGTTTTACCCCCAACGTGGGACTTCACAGCGCGAATCCGGATTTAGTCGGGACCCAATGTGGGTACCGGATACCGAATATCAGGTGGGAAACCAAAAAAAAAATCCAAGTTAAAAGTAAGGTTTTCTAAAATTGTGATCTAAAATAAGTCATAGACATTTATGTGGCTATGAATCATCCGGGTAAAATAAAAAGTTTAATATTTTTAAAATACTAGGAGTTTGACATTTTTGTCTGTGCAGAATAAAAAGAAAAGTATAACAAATTAAATTGGGAAAGAAGAATAAATTATAGCGAAGAATATTAACTTTTCAGTTAGTAATAATATTATATAAAATAGAAAAGAATAGTGTTATTTTTCTTATGTTAATTTAGAGTAGCAATAGTAGAATACTACTAATAAAATGGGCAACATTAGCAGTACTTATAACCAAGACACCACTTGTTATTTTTACAAAGTGTTTTTAACCAGGTATAGAAAAAATATATATGGATGGGGACATTATATTAGTTCCACTTTCTCGTTAAACCATTGGACAAGGCCGGGACAATTGAACCCCAAATGTCCCTAACGTTCAATAAAACGATATAAAAGCGCGTTAAATTATTATACATATCCCAGCGCATGTACTTAAGTTACTAGTAATTGATTGTTTCTTAATAAAGGAACACAAAACAAAAACGGCTGAGTCAAAATTTGAAAAATATGGTGAGTAATATTAATTGCTGATATGTTGTTTCTTCGTCAATAAACTCCTATATATATATATAGCTCACCCGGATATCTAGCACATATCAACATACCATTCAAATACAACCCTTCATTCTTCTTTCTACTACTATTTTCTATCTCTCAAACTAATATTTTTCAAGTGATTTGCTTGCTTCGCCAAATAATTTTTATTGGCCTTTCATTTTTTGGCACACATTTGCTTGAAGTTTCAAAGAGAAAAATATCAGAAAATATGAAGCTCCTATCGAAGAAAGTCATGTGTAACTCGCACGGACAAGATTCTTCATACTTCCTAGGATGGCAAGAGTACGAGAAGAACCCATACGTTGAAACTCGAAATCCTAAAGGAATAATCCAGATGGGTCTTGCAGAGAATCAGGTTAGATAACAGTAACGGATTAATTTTTCAATTTATGCATTTAGTTCTTGTTTTGACTTGGAATTTACGTGAACGTTTAAATTTTCATGTGCAGCTCTCTTTCGATTTATTAGAGTCATGGCTTGCTCAAAACCCAGATGCAGCTGGATTTAAGAAAAACGGAGAGTCAATATTTAGAGAACTTGCCCTATTTCAAGATTATCACGGCCTTCCAGCTTTCAAAAACGTACGTCAATATTCCACTAATTAATTTAATTATTAAGTGTGCATGTATCTTTTACAAAATAGTCTTACATTGTTATGTTTACCATATGCAGGCATTGGTTCAATTCATGGCAGAAATAAGAGGGAACAAAGTGAGGTTTGATTCAAACAAGCTTGTACTAACAGCCGGCGCTACTTGTGCAAATGAGACACTCATGTTTTGTCTCGCCGATCGCGGCGATGCTTTTCTCCTTCCCACGCCATACTACCCTGGGTACGTTACGTTAATCCTTTTGCTTCTAACGTAGATTTTACTATACTACTAACTAATGTATACCTCTTTTGCTAAAATGAAAACTATATTCTTTACTAATTATGGTATTATTGCATTGTGTAATACAGATTTGATAGAGATCTAAAATGGAGAACGGGGGCTGAGATTGTGCCAATACAATGCACAAGTTCAAATGGCTTTAGAATAACAGAATCCTCTCTTGAAGAAGCTTACCAAGAAGCCAAAAGACGAAACCTTAAAGTGAAAGGAGTTCTTGTGACAAACCCTTCAAACCCATTGGGCACAACATTAAGCAAACAAGAAATTCAACTCCTTTTAACCTTCATTTCTACAAAAAACATCCATCTCATTAGTGACGAAATATATTCTGGTGCTGTTTTTAACTCGCCTAGCTTTGTTAGTGTCATGGAAATACTAATAGAAAACAACTACATGAATACCCAAGTATGGGATCGAGTTCATATTGTCTATAGCCTTTCAAAAGATTTAGGCCTTCCAGGATTTCGAATTGGTGCCATTTATTCCAACGACGAATTAGTTGTCGCCGCCGCCACCAAAATGTCCAGTTTCGGACTAATTTCATCTCAAACTCAGTACCTTCTCTCGGCCATGCTCTCTGACAAAAAATTCACAAAAATGTATATCTCTGAAAATCAAAAGAGGCTCAAGAAAAGACATGAAATGCTAGTTCGAGGTCTTCAAAATGCTGGAATTAGCTGCCTTGATAGCAATGCTGGCTTGTTTTGTTGGGTTGACATGAGACATCTCTTAAGATCAAATACTTTTGATGCAGAAATTGAATTATGGAAGAAAATAGTGTACGACGTTGGACTGAATATTTCCCCTGGATCCTCGTGCCATTGTACAGAACCGGGCTGGTTTCGTGCATGTTTCGCTAACATGTCCGAAGATGCACTAAACCTCGCCATACAACGTTTGAAGGCTTTTGTTGATTCTACCAATACCAACAATCAAAATCACCACCAGTCAAGTTTGAGTTCAAAGAAGAAGTCATTCTCCAAGTGGGTTTTTCGACTATCGTTTAATGACGGCCGTCAAAGAGAACGTTAATCATGTCTGAACATTTCTTTGTCTCAGAGGCAGATATAGAATCTTGAATTTACGGTTTCTGAGGGTTCTGTGTATATTATTTATACAGATGAATTTCATAAATATAGGATCTCGGCCAAAATTTTTGGGTTTTGCCAACCCATAGCTAGAACGCTAGCCCCGTCCCTGCCTTGTCTAGATGATTTTTTATCTCAACGTTTAGATGTCGAGTTTGATCCCAAAATCCTTTTGTATCATAGTAACACTTGTGTTTTATATTTTTAATGTAGAAGGTGCACTCGGTCCATTTGATGGACGAGAAGTGCTTTTTCAGTATTTTGTAAATCCGCATCAAATCTTGTCGAAATGTTCAACTAGTTCCATAGTCTCATAAACTTTCTTGAGATAAATGAATTATTTATATCACATGGTGATGATCAGTATTGATATTAAAATGGATTGTCCTCTCGACGCATGTCTATTTGATTCATTTTTAAGTTATTGAATCCGGGTATTACATTGACGACCATACGGTAGCAGGATACAAAATAGAGTCAACAGATAAATGTGTTTGGGTTTGTCCATAGCAGCTGGTTTGAAGGATGTGCTATTGTCCAAAAGTTCTCCTTTAGTGGTCGTGAAAATTGGATAAAGGGAAAACCCTAACCATGTCTCCTAGACCAAAAAAACATAAATAATGAAAAAGGATGAGTCGATAAATTAAAGGGTGAATAGTTTACTTTGCTATGCTACTTTCTAGATATAAAATCACGAACTACCCAAATTGTGTTAGGATTGGGAAGAAAGGCGGTCTGAATAATAAAATAAGGAATTAGGGTATTAGTAAAGACGGGACACGTGGCAATACAAGGGAAATTCAATGTTAGATCAAAGGTCTGGATTAGAACTTAAATCGACGGTATTAGAAGTTCAATTCCATCCAAGGGTTCAGAAATTAAGAGCAGTTACAAATTGGGTTGTTATAATCGAATTTGGGCTGGGTCAACACTCAGTTTTGGATTGGTAATTCTTTCTCTCTTCTCTCTTGTTCCTACTCTCCTCTTCTTCATTCTTCTTCTTCCTATTCTAGTTCTCTTCTTCTTTTCAGGTAGAATCAACAATGGAGTTGTAGTTTGGTCAGTAGAATTGTAATTCCATTGTAACCTTCAATATAGATGTATAATCATTCGATTGATCCTGAATTCTAACAAAACTATTCTACCATTTCTCATTTGTTCTTTGATTACAATTCTATAAATAGTAAGTCCATTACAATTGGTATCAGAGCACTTTCCTGGCCCATTCACGATGACAGGAGCAGAAACACGATCAAAATCTACATACGAGACAGTTAAGAAGTTGGAAGCCCAATTACAGAGTTATATGATATCTAATGATTCAAAAATAGACGAATTAGGTAACAAAATCGACAAGTTGATGGAGAAAATCATTGCGCCGCAAGGAGGAATTCTGGGAAGTGCACCAGTTGAAGAAATGCAGATCATGGGATCTGGTAGTCTAACTCGAGCTGGAGAAAATGGAGAACCCTCATTTGGTCGATCCCAGGGGAATTATTCTCAGTCCAAGTGGGAGATTCCCTATTTTGACGGAGTAGATCCTTGTGCTTGGTTGCGAAAATGTGAGAGGTACTTCCAGTACAATCAGATCACTGATCCACAGCAGAAACTGGAGGAAGTTGTACTTCACCTTAATGGTAAGGCAAAATCTTGGTTCTTTTCCTATCATGTTAGCAAAGGTATAGTTAGATGGGCAGATTTTACCACAGAAATTTGTAATAGATTCGAGGGTGCAACTAATAGTAAACTTAATCTGATTGGGAAATTTAAAAATATAGAACAAAAAGGGGCTGTTAATGAATACTTGGAGCAATTTGAGGACTTGAAGGCTTGGGTACTAATCAGAAATCCCACTATACCTGAGGATTTTTTCTTAGATTTTTTCATTGAGGGACTCAAGGAAGAGATCAGACATTCTGTTAAACTAATAGAACCATATTCATTTAGTAAGGCTGTGGAGAAAGCTAGGCACCATGAGAATATGATGGAGTACTTAAACAAGAAGGAAAAGACACAGGGAAATAAGGGTATAACTACCAACTACTCTACTCAAGTCACTAGAGTGCCTAACAATTCAGTGGGTAGTCAGGGCAATAAACTGTTTGAAACTAGAAGGGCTCAAGGACTATGTTATAAGTGTGGAGAGAAATATCATCCTGGGCATCAGTGCAAACAGAGACAATTAAATACCATCTCTGCTAGCACTGATCAGGAGATCAATGAAACAGGGGGCACATAAATTGAAGAAACAGAGCCTTACTTCAAGGAAGAGGAAGTAGTGGATGAAGCCATTAGCTTAAATGCCTTATCAGGGACTGAGGTTCCTAATACTATCAGACTTAGGGGTGAATCTAAGAGAAATAGTATGTCAATTTTGTTGGACTCAGGGAGTACACACAGCTTTCTAGATATAGAGACTTCCAAGAAAATGAGATGTACAATCAAGGAGACCTCTCATATAAGGGTGACTGTGGCTAATGGAAACCATGTGATGAGTTATCACACTTGTCCACTCTTTAAGTGGAAGATTCAAGTTGTGGAATTTGAAGATTCAGTGAGGTTGATTAGGCTGGGAGGGAATGAAATGATTTTGGGGGGAGACTGGATGAAACAACACAACCCTGTACTCTTGGATTTTATAGAGTACAAAGTGGAAGTGACTCATAAGGGAAAAAGAGTGGAGTTAAAAGGGATTTACAACCAAGGGAAGCTAAGAAGTATGTCTGCCTATGGGTTGAAACAATTACTCAAAAAAGGGAAGACAGTATGGGCTCATCTATTCACTATTTCAGCTACAGAAGGGCAAGAAGAAAAGGAAATACCTGCAGCAATCAGTACACTCCTCAATTAGTTTGCAGATGTGTTTGCCGAGCCTACTTCCTTACCACCCAAGAGGAATCATGATCATCATATCCCCCTGTAGACAGATGCAAATCCAGTCAGTATCAGACCATACAAGTATAATTTTTTCCAAAAAAATAAAATAGAGAAACAAGTCAATGAAATGCTACATAATAGGCTGATATAACCCAGCCATTCCTCTTTTTCTTCCCATGTACTCTTGGTTAAAAAGAAGGATGGTAGTTGGAGGTTTTGTATTGATTATAGAGAATTAAACAATATGACCATTAAGGATAAGTTTCCAATCCCTCTAGTAGAAGACTTAATGGATGAGTTATGTGGATCAAGTGTGTATTCTAAGATTGATTTAAGGGCAAGCTATCACCAAATCAGAATGAGAGAGGGTGATATATAAAAAACTGCATTTAGAACTCACTTGGGTCATTATGAGTTTAGGGTTATGCCTTTTGGTTTCACCAATGCACCTGCCACCTTTCAGTCCTTAATGAACCATGTATTTTAGCCCTATTTGAGGAAGTTTGTCCTAGTATTTTTTGATGACATTTTGGTATACAGTCCTTCTATGGCAGCTCATGTCAATCATCTCTCAAAGGTACTAGAGATACTAAGAACTGAACAACTCTATGCTAAACTGTCCAAGCGTTCTTTTGGACAACTTAGAGTAGATTATCTGGGGCACATTATCACTGGGGAGGGAGTTTCTACTGATCCTTCTAAGATTGAGGCCATGTCTAAATGGCCCATCCCTAACTCAATTAAAGCCTTGAGGGGGTTCCTAGGGCTGACAGGTTATTACAGGAGATTTATTAAGTCATATGGGATCATTAGCAAACCATTGACAAACTTATTGAGGAAAAATGCTTTTCAGTAGAATTCAGAGGCTGAACATGCATTTTGTCAGCTTAAGGAAGCTATGACAACAACTCATGTACTGGCATTAGCAGATTTTACTAAGCCATTCATTATTGAAACTGATGCATGTGGTAAAGGAATGGGGGCAGCATTAATGCAGGAAGACAAACCTAGTGCTTTTTTCAGCAAGGCATTAGCACCTAGACACCTGGGCTTATCCACTTATGAGAAGGAGTACATGGCTGTGTTATCTGCTATTGACATGTGGAAACACTATCCACAAGGAAGTCATTTTATCATAAAAACTGATCATCACAGTTTGAAATACCTAATGGAATAAAGAGTGACCACTGCTTTACAACAAAAAGGGTTAACTAAGCTGTTGGGGATGGATTATGAGATACAGTACAAAAAGGGGGTTGAAAATAGGGTAGCTGATGCATTATCCAGGAGACAAAAAGGGGAATCTGAATTGTGTGCTATTTCTACTGTGGAACCTACTTGGATGAAAGAGATAGAGTTAAGCTATGAGCAGGATCCCTTGGCAAAACAACTCATAACTGAGTTAATCACTAACCCTGGATACAAACCTAAATATGCCTTAACTCAGGGGGTTATCAGGTTTGAAGGGAAGATCTTTGTGGGCAAAGGATCTAATCTGAGGCTGAAAATTTTTAAGGCATTATACTTGTCTCCCTTAGGGGGTCATTCTGGGCAGCAGGGTACTTATAAAAGAGTCCAAGCTATATTTTTCTGGCCCAATATGAAGGCTGACATTATTAAATGGGTTTCTGAATGTGACATTTGCCAAAGAGTCAAGACTGAAAATGTGCATCCTGCAGGGCTTTTGCAACCACTTCCTATTCCTGAATTTCCATGGCAAGACATAGCCATGGACTTTATTGAAGGACTGCCCTATTCTACTCAGAAAAATGCTATCTTGGTTGTTGTGGACAGACTTATTAAGTATGGGCATTTTTTGGCCCTAAAACATCCTTACACAGCCATAGATGTGGCCAGCCTCTTCTTGAAGGAGATCTATAAACTTCATGGTCTTCCTAAGACCATAGTTTCAGACAAAGTCTCTGTATTTATAAGTCAATTTTGGTAGCAATTGTTCACTACATTGGGAACCAAACTTACAATGTCCACTGCCTACCATCCCCAAATAGATGGACAGACTGAAAGACTCAATCAGTGCTTGGAATCCTATCTCAGATCTATGGTGTCTTCTGAACCTAAACATTGGGCTACTTGGCTTCCCTTAGCAGAGTGGTGGTATAATACCAACCACCACAGCTCCTTAAAAACTACTCCTTTTCAAGCACTTTATGGCTTTGCCCCTCCCCAAATTCCATTGGGGTCTCTCCCCCAATCTTCACACTCACAGTTTGGTGCATGTCTTGCACAACAACAACAGATGCTACAACAGCTCAAGGAGAATCTTATACAGGCCCAGGCCCGTATGAAATTCTACGCAAACAAGAATAGGACTGCTAGAGTCCTCAGTGACGGTGACCTTGTATATTTTAAGCTTTAACCTTATAGACAGGCGTCTATGGCTGTAAGGAAGAATTTAAAACTTTGTGCTAATATTATGGTTCTTATACGGTACTTAAGAGAGTAGGGTCAGTGGCTTACCAGTTGGATCTACCTCCAGGTTCACAGATCCATCATGTCTTTCATATCTCCCAACTGAAGCGGTGAATAGGACCATCGATACAGTCCAGCCAGCAACCCCCAGTTTGTGAAGGTGAAGGGCGTGTTCTTGTCCAGCCTCTAGCCATTTTAAAACGTCGAACAGTGATATTCAATAATGTTGCTGCAGTGAAGGTTTTAGTCCATTGGACTAATCTAAGTGTTGATGAGGCAACGTAGGAGGATTAGGGGTATATTAAGGGCCAATTTTCGGCATTTGTAGCCCAGTTCCGACCTTGAGGACAAGGTCGATTTCAACGAGGAGGTATTGTTAGGATTGGGAAGAAAGGCGGTCTGAATAATAAAATAAGGAATTAGGGTATTAGTAAAGACAGGACACGTGGCAATACAAGGGAGATTCAATGTTAGATCAAAGGTCTGGATTAGAAGTTAAATCGACGGTGGAGATTAGAAGTTGAATTCCATCCAAGGGTCCAGAAATTAAGAGCAGTTACAAATTGGGTTGTTATAACCGAATTTGGGCTGGCCCAACACTCAGTTTTGGACAGGTAATTCTTTCTGTCTTCTCTCTCGTTCCTACTCTCCTCTTCTTCATTCTTCTTCTTCTTCTTCTTCCTATCCTAATTCTCTTCTTCTTTTCAGGTAGAATCAATAATGGAGCTGCAGTTTAGTCACTAGAATTGTAATTCCATTGTAACCTTCAGTATAGATGTATAATCATTCGATTGATTCTGAATTCTAACAAAACTATTCTACCATTTCTCATTTGTTCTTTGATTACAATTCTATAAATAGTAAGTCCAATACAAGTTGATAGCGGAGGTGGATTTTTAATTAAAAGTTTATGAGTTCCGCTACAATGATCTCAAGTTAATAGACAACAATAGTTGAATTTACAGTAAAATATTTATCTATATTTAGTGTATTTCTTAATAAATATACTTGCAAGTTGCAAGTAACTAAAGAGTGCTAAAAACTTTTTTATCCTCCCCAGGGGCGGATCCAGTGAGTTAGATACGGGTTCCCGTGAACCCAGTAACTTTTGTCTAGATCCGGTATTTGTATTGAAAAATTCATTAAATATATAAGAATCTTTAGATTGGAACTCAATCTGTTAATCCAATTATTATAGTATATTAACGTAAGATTTGTGCAGGAACCCATAAATTTAAAATTCTGAATCCGCCTCTGATCGTATCTGATAATAGGTGAATTTGACTATAATCACGCCCTAAATAATCACATTTTTATGTTGTTTTGATGATATATA
>MU789052.1:21720-32001 GCA_026770625.1 Nicotiana glauca
AAACAAGATGAAGTCATTAGCTTAGACGGTGTAATGGTCTTCGCTTCAGACAAAATAATCTTTGGCTCAAATGGCGTAATGGTCTATGCCTTAGATAAAATGAAGTTAAATTGTCAAACAAGATGAAGTTGTTAGCTTAGACGGTGTAATGGTCTTTGCTTCAGACAAAATAAATCTTTGGCTTAGACGCTGTAATGGTCTATGCCTTAGATAAAATGAAGTTAAATCTTAAAACAAGATGAAGTCGTTAGCTTAGACGGTGTAATGGTCTATGCCTTAGATAAAATGAAGTTAAATCTTAAAACAAGATGAAGTCATTACACTTAGACAGTGTAATGGTCTTTGCTTCAGACAAAATAAATCTTTGGCTTAGACGGTGTAATGGTCTATGCCTCAAATAAAATGAAGTTAAATCTTCAAACAAGATGAAGTCATTAGCTTAGACGGTATAATGGTCTTCGCTTCAGACAAAATAATCTTTGGCCCAGACTGTGTAATGGTCTATGTCTTAGATAAAATAAAGTTAAACAAGATGAAGTCATTAGCTCAGACGGTGTAATGGTCTTCGCTTCAGATAATAAATCTTCGGCATAAACGGTGTGATGTTCTTTGCCTAAGATAAAATAAATCTTTGGCTTAGACGGTTAACGGTTAATGAGTACTCATCCCTTCACACCCCAAGATTGTCTTCTTCATGCATGGATCATCTTGTTGAACAACAACATATCTTTCTCGCTTGACCTACAAAAGAAAAAAGAAAAAAAAAGGACAACAAAACAAGAAAAGCACAAGAAAAGAAGAAGACATTACCTTCGTTTCAATACTTTCCGAGTCCACAAAACTAGACTCAAATGGTTTGCAAGCAATGTAGTTGATGCTTAAATTAATTAACAGCCTACGGTTTATATAGATATTCAAAAGAGGGCTTTGGGAAGTTATTGTCGATGTGGTACATTACTACAAATTGTTTCCTACCAGGATTTGGCTGACGGAGGCGGCGACAGTTAGTGGACTCAAAGTAGGAGTCTCGCTGGAAAGGATGTCATGTCAAGGTTGATTTCTAAGTAAATGAATTAAGTATACAACATTTAACTTATTCAAGTCTAACCGCCTGACCACTACTGCTTTAGTCTTTTGCTAATAAAGGAAACAATGAATTCTTTGGCAATGGTGGTTCAAATGCCAAGAATTATATGCCTACATAATTTGCCATTATTCTTATTTGATGAACTGATATTCATAATCTCAAGGAATAAAACCGTTGGCATAGTTCCTACTTAGAACTCCGAATTCAATGCTCCGTAAATACTTCAAGTTTAGTCCGTAAAAAGTTTAAACACCCCGACAAAACTTGAAGTAGGGGGCATTTGCAGGTATATAAATTTTATTAAAATTAAATCCATAAAATAATTTGGACTATATTTTAAACTCAAGATATATTGGTTCAAATAAATATTATGGGCTAATATATAATTAAATTAATTATATAAGTTCAATATATATGGATTAAATAAATAAGTCTTAATTCATTGGGCTAGCCCATTTAATTGGGCTAAAGTGATGAGCGCAATTCATTAGGCCAAGATGTCATCTTCCTAGAGGCCCAATTTGGTGTCACGTGTCAAATGACGTGGCACGCCAAGTCAAACGGAAGAGCCAATTAAATCATGCCACATGTCAAAATGACAAGGCATGCCAAGTCATACTAAAAGGCCAATGAAATCATGACACGTGTCAAGTGATGTGGCAATCCAAGACAAATAAATGAGCCAATGAAATCATGACACGTTTCAAGTGATGTGGCGATCCAAGACAAATAAATAAGCCAATGAGTTCGTGCCACGTGTCAAGTAATATGGCAATCCAAGCCAAATAAATGAGCCAATTAAATCATGCCAAGGTCTGGATGGTATTGGTCAGTTCAAACAGACCAATCAAATCGCAGAGCCACACCACCCCCTACAACTATAAATAGAGGTCTTCATAAAGCTAGAAGACACCAGAATTAAGAACAAGAAGCAAGCAGAGAGCTCGTGGATCAAACACCGCAGATTTCTCTACAAGCTACAAGTTCAAGCACTCAAGCTACAAGTTCAAGTTCAAGTTCAAGATCAAGAACGAAGCCAAATCAAATACCAAGGCGTTCAAGATCAAATTACTTGTTCGTGATCAAGCACAAATTCAAGTTCAAGGAGGAGATTCAAGATCAAGCTTTACAAGCCCTTGAATCAAATCAAAATCAAGTTCATCAATATACTTTACATTCTTGAAGAATCAGAGGAATACCATAGAGATTGTAACACTTTCATTTATTGAAATCAAATACTACATTTGTCACGTAATTTTCCAGTCTTGACTATTTAATTTTCTCGACGCGAAAATTTGTTGTTACAATGTCTCTTTTGGTAAATTTCTCTTTATTTTATGATTTATCATCGTTCAAGATTTGCTTTGCTAGATTTCGCATGACACCTGACTATTTTCGGTCCTAACATGTAGAGCAGTAAGATTATCAACTAAAAAGGATGAAATTTGAGACAAGACTAAGGAGGTCAAGAGTTACGATTTCCCCAATTATCGGAATCCTTCTCGCTGTGCCTTCTATTATTTCGCCTAAGTATTCTCTACCGATCGTGAGTACTTCGATTGTTATAAATCTCTTCCGACCAACTACCACAATTTACTAGATATATTCTTCCGAACTACGCTAGCTGGCCCTAATTTACCGGTCACTAAGATCGCATCAAGGTTTCGTTATTCCTAATTCCATCTTTAAATCCTTTTCCTCACATACGTCAGAAGTGATGTTGTTCAACAACTACCTAATATGTACCCTTTTTCAAGCAATACATGCTAAATAGGCACAACCAATTATTGGCAATTCAATCAATAATAATAAAAACGTAGTTGAACAAGTAGAGAAATCTAACGGCTAAAATATATAAAAACATAACAAGAATTTATCCTACAAAAGGCTCTATCAAAACTCTAGATAATAAATTAGCTATTCATAATAGTATACAAACTACAATACTAGAATTCATAACCAATAATGAAAATAGGAAGAAAAAAGTGAAAAACTCGTAGAAGAATTCTCCGCCTTACTCTTACTGTTCTCTTGCCTCCTTAGGTTGAATCCCTTCTCAAAACATCCTCGTTGGTGGAGTCTGCCCCTCGAAACTGCTCTCCTCTGATATTGACATGTTTATGGAGTATTATAGACGAGGGTTGAAGTCTTTGAGTCCAAACCCAGGTCGAAGTCTTTTAACCCGTGACTTTTAGTTACACTGCTATAGACATCGCGAAGCTTGGTCTGTATCACTGTCAACTTGGCTATAGACCTCGCGAAGCCTGGTTTGTAGCGCGGTCAACCTGGCTATAGACCTCGCGAAGTCTGGTCAATCGCGCGGTTAACCTGCTATAGACCTCGCGAAGCCTGGTCTACAGTGCGGTCAACCTGGCTATAAACCTCGAGAAGCCTGGTCTGTAGCACGGTTTGGATAATTAATATTTTTGTGCTCTTTTCTTGTATGTTTGTCCTCTTTTTGTGCAACATTTATTTGAAGGATTGTTTCGATGTTCCTACACATAAAACAATATAATTTATCTCGAATGTCGCACAATAACTCATTAGACCAACAAAATATAGGATGAGTAATGTGCTAAAAGTATAGCATTTTAGCCTTACATCACCACCTCCACACTTAAACGTTGCTCGTCCTCGAGTCAACCACCAATTCCTAGAGCACTTTTATTCTCTTTTAGCACATTTAAAGCACACCATACTTATGATTATGGTTGATAGCAACAATTATAAACTTTAACATATGCCTTCAAACTTCACTTACTTTATGCCATACTTCGAATCTTTATTCAACAAAAAGATAATATGTTTCTAACAATCCTAACCTCACAAACCGATTCAATATCACAATGCATTCATGGATTGAACACTTACATCATAGAAAAATTTAATAATGTCACATATCCCTTGCGAAATCATGTGCTCTCACAACAAGAACAAGAGAGAAGGTTGAATCCACACATTCGAATCAAATACTCAAATATATTTTAAGGGCTCACATATAACAAATAAATCCCTCACTCTCACAAAGAAGTCCCATGCATGCACAAAGTATCATAGGCTTGCCCATTATGTAAATCTTTACTAATGTAGGTTGCTCGATCTTAAATTAATTAGGACTTTTTATGGATGTAATGTGGACTAAAGGACGGTAAGATAAATTTAGGAATAGTTGACTCACCCTCCTAAGCACTTTAACTCATTATAAAATTAATTATAAGCGCATTTTTCTTCAACCCAAGTGCGATTTCACAAACAGTTTCATCCCAAAAGTATTTCCTCTTTCTTTGAGCACTATTTTAATTAATACACATTAGCAAGGACAAGATATGCTTGTTTTTCTCTGTAGCATATTTTTTTTCTTTTCAACTATACTCTTTTTCTTTTCTCTTCTACCATTCCTGCTAGTGGTGTATTTGTTACAATATAAGTGCAAATTTCTTTTTTTCATTGATTCCATTCAAAAGTCATCCAAGTTCCATCCTCACTTCTTTTAGTGCTCATCTTACAATTAAAGTATTTTTAGAGGTAAACAGATCAATACAGTGATAATTAAGAACAAAGGGTATCGACTTATAATGTGGTTGCCAAATAAACGTCTATAGGCTTAAAAGGGTTGACTATAGATAAATTTTATTTGTGGCAGACATTAAAATCAAAAAGATCAAAGAAATCCTAAAATATTTTTCAAACCAAGCAAAGCCTAGGATTTCGTTTCAACTCACATGGCGGGCAAGTTCTACACTCTAATGCAATGATACAAACTATACAATTTCTCACCACACATGGCACATGACCTACTAAGGATAATTCTATTTCGATTCTCAAACAATTACAAATATTCACGGAGCAACAAAATATTAAGCATTAAGCACAAAGTGAACACGAGCCAAGAAAATTAGACATGGGCATCAATAGACATGCTATATAATTCAATATGGCATCACAAGCAATTTCAAACTATAGGAAAGGTAATACACATACTAGAGCCTAAATATGCTACTATCAAACAAGTCAAAAAGCGCCTAAGAATTTCATCTTCCTTATTTTATTCCCTAAATTCTATTTTACTCTAAAAATAAATAACTATGATCCGGTTCAAACTACATCCTATGGAAAAGAACCGAATAAAAAATACAGGGAATTATTACTACCTACAAAAATAAAAGAAATATTTTTGGATTATTATATTTTCTAATTTTTTTTGTTATACTTTAAACCCTCAAAAAAATTCTCTAATAGATCCATCGTCGTGGAAAGTCCAATCTTTTTTATTTAAAAAAATATTATTCAATTAAATTAACACAGCAAAAATAGCATAGAAAGCCACCCAGTCAATCCCCTCACCCTACACTTAAAATTGTGCATTGCCCCCAATACACATCATACTAATAAGATTAAAAAAAATTCCTTGGTCGGCCAAAGGCCGAAGCACTAACATATCATGTGGTACTCAGACTTCTCTCATGCCTGGTCTTTCGTACGGGTACTTCATACTTAGTTCAAACCATCTATTTTGTTGTTGTATCCTTCCAATGGCTTTGTTTTCCATGCTTCTAGAAAATCAAAAATCAACACTACAAGAATAATATAGGAATAAAAAATAAAAATAAATAATAAATTTGGGTTGCCTCCCAACAAGTGCTTGATTTAACATCGCGGCACGACGCGAATCATTTTTTGCCTCATCCTCGATCTTATGATTGGACCCCAAGTTTTGATTCTGCTCTATGATCATGCTCTCGGGGCGATACAAATTGTTGCGAGCCAAAAATTAAATAGTTTTTATGAACTTTTCGGCTTTCAACCGTGGAGTGTCACTTTGCCTAGACGACCTTGAAAATTTCAGAATATAGGGCTCATCTACCTCTTCCTTTGACTCTTGCAATGGCTCGTACAGATCCATTTCCATTTCACTATCTGAACATAATGTAGAGAAGTGTTTGGAATGAGGTCCTACGCGCTCCAATACATGAACTTCAAGATTTTTAACCTCCTCAACACCAGTTACACTAGAGTAAACTAAATTTGTATCTTTAACGTTTTTGGTTGACTCTGGTATTACTTCTTCAGCATCGACATCCTCAAATTCTAGTTGGTCTGACCTCCTCCATTAGAACCTCAATTCGGTATCTAATTCATACTTTTCTTGGCTACTATCCACAATATTGGCTTGTTGAACATTAAATGCTTTAACTAGTTGACTCACTTGTGCCTCCAGGTTGCGAATAGCAGCATCTTGCCTATTTATGTGCAGTTATTTCTCATTATTTTGTTCCACAAGGTACCTTAACATATCATTGATCCCTTTCAGGTCATCATCTCTGGGTTCTTTGTTCTTATTAACTTCACAAGGAAAAGATGAACCATCAAAGTAAGAGGTTGGGAAAAGATAAGAAATATAAGCACAACCATGAAAGTGACCGTCTTGACAACCACACATATTACACACATTCCATACATAAGATTGATTTGGTGCACAACACTCGTTCTCGGGAATATTTTGATAATTTTGCCACGGGTGGTTTCCTCCACTATTATCACGACCCGTATTTTCCACCATCGGAGTGGTGATGGCGCCTCCTCGTGATAGCCAGGAAAGCCAACTTAATTACCATCCCATTAATAAACAAATCTATCAACCATTTATAGCATCAATATAGGACATGGAATTTAATAATAACAATAATAGCGAAAGTCTTATTAATAAATTTGAAACAAATCACGGAATAATCAGTAATAGCTCCTACCCAAGATTTGGTGTCACATTACTCACGAACTGCTAAGAATTACTAAATACAAGAGTCTGAAAGAAATATGTAAGTTGTTTGTCTCAAAAACGAGGAGGCAACAGTCTAAAAAAGAAAATAAGGAAGAGACGCGGGGCCTGCGGATACCTACAAGGCAACCTCTGTCTCCTGAAGATGAAAGCCTGCTCCCGCACTAATACTGATGCTGCTCCTCAGAACCTAGACCTGCAAAATGCACAGAAGTGTAGCATCAGCACAACCGACCCTATGTGCTGGTAAGTGTCTAGCCTAACCCTGGCGAAGTAGTGACGAGGCTAGACCAGACTACCAGATAAACCTGTACATATATGAAATATACTTTGCAGAAAATAAACAGAAGATAAGCAGTTCATTAAAGGAGGGAGAAACATGCTGGGGGAACAACAGTTATAAACAAGAAGTCTAAACAAAGGCAAATCAGCCAACAAAACTCAAGTCCGGAAATAACATATTTATCCCATATTTTGTTGCGGCGCACAAACCGATCCAATCGCTCAATAACACTGTTGCGGCGTGCAACCTGATCCGCATACTTATGGTAGTGTTATGGCTTGCAACCCGCTCCGTGTGGATATTATTTATCCTTGTTGCGGCGCGCAACCCGATCCATGTGGATATTAATAATCCTTGTTGCGGCGCGCAACCCGATCCGTGTGAATATTAATTATCCTTGTTGCGGCACGCAACCCGATCCTCATATATTCTTGTTGCGGCGCGCAACCCGATCCATGTCTTTTAGTAGTACGGCTCCCCTAACAAACAGTTACAATTGAGGGGCATAAAAAAGAAAAATAAGCAAATAATTGAAGACATCCCGGCTAGGGAAGGAAAGCAACAAGTCCAACCAAACGTCCCGACAAGGGAATAATCAACAACACTTTCTCTTTCTTACTTTCTCTTATGCTATAATCCACTTTACCAATTCTGAGCTAATGCTCCAAAGAATCAAGTCATTTCATATACTTTCAATATTCGTATCACAACTCGAGCCAAAGCTCCTAGGAATCAAATGATCATATCATCGTTCACATGTTATTCACAACATATAGGAACCTTTCGGTAAACACGGAATTCACAACCAAATCATGATAATCACATTATAAGGACTCACGGTCATGCTAGACACCAATGTATAGATACTCGTCACCATGCCTATACATTGTACTCGATCATTTAGCAATTAGCAACAAGACTCAACTCCTATTCCCTCAAGCTAGGGTTAAACCAAACACTTACCTCGGATACTCCAAAGAATAGCAATCACTCCTCAAATATCGCCTTTTCTCTACAATCCAACTCCGAAACAATGATATCTAGGCATAATTAATTCAATAGTATCAATAAAAACTCAATAGCAACATCCCATAGCCTAGTATGAATTTCCTAGTAATCTTCCAAAATTACCAAAATTCAACACCGGGCCCACATGGTCCAAACACGAGGCTCGGAGCAAAACCTAGTCACCCATAACCCCACGAGTTCAAATATGCAATTTGTTTTAAGATCCGACCCCAAATTGGGGTTGAATCACCCAAAATCCTCAAAACCCTAACTCTACCCAAAACCCTTAATTTCTACTTTTATTTCATGATTTAGGTCTAGGAGTTTGATAAATGATGATAGAAAAAGAAGAAAATGAGTTAGATAATGCTTACCCAAGAAGCTTTGGTGAAGAATAGCTCTAAAAATCGCCAATGTGCTGTGGAGAAGACAAGGTTTATGAAAAATGCGAATAATCCCGTAATGGTTCTGTTTTGAACTTAAAAATTCACTGGGCGAAATTGCCCTTCGCGTTCGCGGGAAGGGGACCGCATTCGCGAAGGGAAAACTGGGCAATTCATTGCGTCTGCGTGAGGGTCAACGCGAACGCGTAGAGGAAAAATGCTGGGGTCCAAGATTGGCCTACGCGAACGCGTGTTAAGGGACGCGAACGCGATAGAGGACACAATAAATCATCACGATTGCGATGGCCAGAATGCGAACGTGAAGAAGGGAAATACTGGGGCCTGAATTTGGCTTACGTGTTCGCGAGGGTTGTGATGCGAACGCAAAGGGATGGACCCGGGAAGCATCGCGAACGCGAAGAAGGGAATGCCTATGCAAAAATTGCAGAAAATCTGCTATCATCCCAAGTCCAAAACCACCCCGAACACCTCCGAAAACACTCCCGAACCCTCAGGGCTCCCAACCAATCACACACACTAACTCAAAGACATCCTACGAACTTATCCGTGCAATCAAATCGCCAAAATAACATCATAAACGAGGAATCAAACCTCAAAATCATCACTTTTTCATCAAACTTCATAAACTTCAAATTTTAGATATTTAGGTCCGAAACACGTCAAATGACGTCCGATTTCGACCAAACTTCACGGAAAGCGCTTAACATATATTTAAGACTTGTACCGGGCGCCGAAACCAAAATACGGGCCCGATAGCAATGTTTTCTAACTCATTTTCATTTCAAATTTTCATATCATTTTCAGAAAAATAATTTTTTCAAAAATTCATTTCTCGGGCTCGGGACCTCGGATTTCGATTCTGGGAATATGACCGAGTCCCATATTTTTCTAAGGACCCTCCGAGACCGTCATATCACGGTTTCGGGGCCATTTACCCAAAATCTTGATCAAATTCAACTTTAATCATATTAATATCAAAATTCTTCAAATTTTTCACAGAATTCACATATTTTAACATAATAGTTTTTCGGCTACGTGCCCGGACTATGCACGCAAATCGAAGGAACTAAAAGCAAGGTTTTCAAGGACTTGGAAGCATAGAAAAGGGAGAAATCCAGTGATGAACCTTTGGGTCGTCACATCCTCCACCTCTAAAACAACCGTTCATCCTCGAACGGGCAAAAAAAAGAAGTACCTAAGTCAGGAAATAGATGAGGATAAGGGCTCCGCATATCAGACTCGGACTCCCAGGTCGATGCCTCAGGAGGCTGACCTCTCCACTGGACACGCACTGAAGGAAAATCTTTGACCTCAAATGTCGAACCTGCCGGTCTAAAATAGCCATCGGCTCCTCCTCATAAGACAGATCCTTGTCCAATTGGACAGTGCTGAAATCTAACACATGGGCTGGATCGCCTTGATACCTCCGAAGCATGGACACATGAAACACTGGATGCACGGCTGACAAGCTAGGTGGCAAGGCAAGTCTATAAGCCACCTCTCCCACATGATCTAGAATCTCAAATGGGCCAATGAACCTAGGGCTAAGCTTGCCCTTCTTCCCAAATCTCATCACGCCCTTCATAGGCGACACTCGGAGCAATACTCGCTCACCAACCATGAAAGCTACATCTCGAACCTTGCGATCCGCATAACTCCTTTGCCGCGACTGAGCCGAACGAAGCCTGTCCTGAATGATCTTGACCTTATCCAAGGCCTCCTG
>MU789052.1:33878-58662 GCA_026770625.1 Nicotiana glauca
AACCGAGCCTGTCCCGGCTCAAACCATCCGACTGGAGACCGACATCGCCTACCGTACAATGCCTCATATGGAGCCATCTTAATGTTGGACTGGTAGCTGTTGTTGTAGGCATACTCTACTAAAGGCAAAAACTGGTCCCACGAGCCTCCAAAATCAATGACACAGACTCGGAGCATATCCTCCAATATTTGAATAGTCCTCTCGGACTGGCCGTCCGTCTGAGGATGGAACGCTGTGCTCAACTGAACCTAGGTGCCTAACTCCTACTGAACTGCTCTCCAGAAGCGCGAGGTAAACTACGTACCCCGGTCTGAAATGATAGATGTCGGCACCCCATAAAGGCGAACAATCTCCCAGATGTAGATCTCAGCTAACCTCTCCGATGAATAGGTGGCTACAACAGGAATAAAATGCGCTGACTTGGTCAGCCTATCAACAATGACCCAAATAGCATCAAACTTCTTCCGAGTCATCGGAAGTCCAGTAACGAAATCCATGGTAATCCTCTCCCACTTCCACTCGGGAAGCTCAATCCTCTTAAACAAACCACCAGGCCTCTGATGCTCATACTTAACCTGCTGAAAGTTCAAACATCGAGCCACATATGCAACAATATCTTTCTTCATCCTACGCCACCAATAATGTTGCCTCAAGTCCTGATACATCTTCGGCGCCCAGGTGAATAGAATATCGAGAACTGTGGGCCTCCGCTAAGATCAACTCTCGAATCACATCGACATTAGGCATACAAACTCGCCCCTGCACCCTCAAAACACCATCATCATCTAAGGTCACCTTCGTGGTGCCTCCACGCTGCACCGTGTCTTTCAGGACACACAAATGAGGATCATCAAACTGCTGATCACGGATACGCTCTAATAATGAAGAACGAGCGACCGTGAAAGCTAACACTCTGCTAGGCTCAGAAATGTCCAACCTCATAAGTCGATTGGCCAAGGCCTGAATGTCTAAAGCAAGCGGTGTTTGGCTGACCGGAACATAAGCAAGACTACCCATGCTGGCGGACTTCCTACTCAATGCATCGGCCACTACATTGGCCCTCCCCGGGTGGTACAAAATGGTAACATCATAATTATTCATTAGCTCCAACCACCTCCACTGCCTCAAGTTCAACTCCTTCTGGTTGAACAAGTACTGGAGACTCTTGTGATCAGTGTAAACCTCACACATCACACCATATAAGTAATGCCTCCAAATCTTCAAAGCATGAACAATGGTTGCCAATTCTAGATCATGGAACGGATAATTCTTCTCGTGGATCTTCAATTGCCTCGAAGCATAAGCAATGACTCTGCCATCCTGCATCAATACCGCACCAAGCCCAATACGGGAAGCATCACAATAGACTGTATAAGGCCCTGAACCTGTGGGAAAAACCAATATCGGTACCGTAGTCAGAGCTGTCTTGAGCTTCTAAAAGCTCGCCTCGCACTCGTCTGACCACCTGAACTAGGCACCCTTCTAGGTCAACCTGGTCATCGGGGCTGCTATAGATGAAAACCCCTCCACGAACCGACGCTAATAACCGGCTAACCCCAAAAAACTCCGAATCTCAGTCGTTAAAGCTGGTCGAGGACAATTCTTGACTGCCTCAATCTTCTTCGAGTCCACCTAAATACCCTCTACTGATATGACATGACCCAGAAATGCAATCGAACTCAACCAGAACTCGCACTTCGAGAACTTAGAATATAACTTACTATCCTTCAGAGTCTGAAGAACCACTCTGAGGTGCTGCTCGTGCTCCTCCTGGCTGCGGGAGTACACCGGAATATCATCAATAAAGACTATCACGAAAAAATCCAAGTAGGGCCTGAACACTCGGTTCACCAACTCCATAAATGTTGCTGGAGCATTGGTCAACCCAAATGACATGACCAAAAACTCATAATGCCCGTACCGAGTGCGGAATGTTATCTTAGGGACATCAGACGCCCTAATCCTCAACTGATGGTAGCCAGATCTCAAGTTTATCTTTGAAAACACCTTTGCACCCTAAAGCCGGTCAAACAAATCATCAATCCTCGGCAGTTGATACTTGTTCTTTATCATCACCTTGTTCAATTGCTAGTAATCAATACATATCCTCATCGATCCATCCTTTTTCTTCACAAATAACATTGGCGCACTCTAAGGAGAAACGCTAGGCCTGATAAAACCCTTCTCTAGCAGATCTTGCAACTAGCCCTTTAACTCCTTCAACTCTGGCGGGGCCATGCGATATGACAGAATAGAAATGGGCTGCTTGCCCGGAGCCAGATCAATATAGAAATCAATATCCCTGTCAGGCGGCATACCCGGCAGGTCTGAAGGAAAAACCTCGGGGAACTCCCGAACAATAGGAACAGAGTCAATAAAAAGAACCTCTACGCTGGAATCGCGAACATATTCCAAATAAGCTAGACACCCCTGCTCGACCATGTGTCGAGCCTTTACATATGAAATAACACCACGGGTGGCATGACCTAGGGTCCCTTTCCATTCCAATCGAGGCAAGTCTGGCAAAGCCAAGGTCACGGTCTTGGCATGACAATCCAAGATAGCTTGATATGGGGACAACCAATCCATCCCTAATATAACATCGAAATACACCATGTTTAGAAGCAATAAATCAACACGGGTCTCAAGACCCTCAAACAATACCACACAGGAACGATGAACTCGGTTGAACGCTATGGAATCACCCACCGGTGTAGATACATAAACGAGGATACCTAAGGCATCACTAGGCATAGTCAGGTAAGGTGCAAAATAAGACGACACATATGAATACGTAGAACCAGGGTCAAATAGCATTGAAGCATCCCTATCACAAACCAGAATAGTACCTGTAATAACAGCATTTGAAGACTCAGCCTCTGGCCTGGCTGGCAAAGCATAACACTGGGGTTGGGCCCCACCTCCCTAAACTATGTCTTTAGGACGATCAGTTACTGGCTGACCTCTACCTCCGGCGGTCTGAGTTCCACCTCTATGCTCCCTACCTCCACCTCTATGACCTCTACCCCCGTCTCTAGGTGGTTGGGCGGCCTGTGGAGCCTCTGGTGCCTGAATAATAGCTCGAGAACCTTGTTGCTGCGACTGTGTACCCCTCAACCTCGGGCAAGCTCTCCTGATGTGACCATACTCATCACATTCATAGCACCCGCCTGAATGCTGCAGCCGAGGGGGCTGAGACTGACCCTGTCGACCTGAATGACCACCTCAGAAGCTCTGAAGCGGTGGTGCACTGATAGGCTGCTGATCAAAATAGTGCTGCTGAGAACCACCACCACCCGAAGTACCATGAGAGACCTTGAGTGCTGACTGAAAGGGCCTTGGTGGATGGCCTCTACCATAAGAATCCCTACCTCCAGATGAGGTACCACTTAACCTACCAAAATGACGGGGCCTCTTATCTAATCTCTGACAACCTCCCCGTGCAAGAGCCATCTCATCTCTACAGACCGCGTTAGCCGCCTCCTGAAAGGAAATCTTACTACCAGCTCCCATAGCCATCTGGAGACGAATCGGCCGAATCAATCCATCAATAAACCTCCGCACCCTCTCTCGCTCTGTGGGGAGTATAACAATAGCATGGCGTACCAAATCAATGAACCGAGTCTCATACTGTGTGACTGTCATAGAGCCCTGCTGGAGGCGCTCAAACTGCCTGCGAAGTGCCTCCCACTGAGTAACCGGGAGAAACTTCTCCAAAAACAACTTCGCGAACTGATCCCATGTCAATGCTGGGGACCCTGCTGGTCTAGATAGGCAATATTCCCTCCACCAAGTCTTGGCGGATCCTGCAAGCCGAAAGGTGGCAAAGTCGTCCCCATTGGTCTCCACAATACCCATGGTCCTAAAGATCTCATGGCAACTGAATAAGAAATCTTGTGGATCCTCTGATGAAGCACCGCTGAATGTGGTGGTGAAGAGCTTAGAGAACCGATCAAGTCTCCACAAAGCATCCGAAGACATAGCCGCTCCATCGCCGTCCTGGGCTGCAATACCTGGCTGAGCTGTCACAACTGGCTGAACCACTGGGACATGAGCCTGGGGAGCTACCTGCTCCAGAGTACGTGTAGCAGGAGTCTGAACCCCTCTTCCAGCCTGAGAAGTGGCTGGTGCTACTGGAAGCAAATTCGCTCTAGCAACACTCTCCATAAAGCCTGCCAATCTGACTATAGCTTCCTGAAGATCTGGGGTGACCATGACCCCTCCTGGGACCTGAGTTGGGCCCACCGGAGCTGCTGGGGCTGGAACCTCCTCATCATAGTCAATATGAGGCTCCACCTCTGGGACTGCTTCCCGGGGCTGAGCTCTGCCCCTGCCTCGGCCTCTAGCACAGCCTCGGCCTTTACCCTCGCAGGAGCTTCTGCTAGGGGCTCGGGCTGCTGAGCGGTAGAAGAGGAAGCATGTGTTCTCGCCATCTGTGAAAGAACAGAGTAAAAAGACAATCAGTATTTGAGAAACAGAATCGCACGACAAGAAAGAACAAAAGTGAAACTTTTCCTAACTCCGTAGCCTCTGGGGGATAAATACAGACGTCTCTATACCGATCCCTCAGACTCTACCAAGTTTGTTCGTGAGTAGCGAGACCTATGCAACCTAGTGCTCTGATACCAACTTATCACGATCCGAATTTCCCACCATCAGAGTCGTGATGGCGCCTCCTCGTGATAGCCAGGCAAGCCAACTTAATTACCTTCCTATTAATAAACAAACCTATCAACCATTTATAGCATCAATATAGGACATGGAATTTAATAGTAACAATAATAGCGGAAGTTTGATTAATAAATCTGAAACAAATCGCGGAATAATCAATAATAGCTCCTACCCAAGATTTGGTGTCACATTACTCACGAACTGCTAAGAATTTACTAAATACAAGGGTCTGAAAGAAATATGTAAGTTGTTTGTGTCAAAAACTAGGAGGCAATAGTCTAAAAGAGAAAATAAGGAAGAGACATCGGGCCTGCGGACGCCTACAAGACTACCTCGGTCTCGTGAAGATGAAAGGCTGCTCCCGTACTAATACTGTTGCTGCTCCTCAGAACCTGGACCTGTGCAAAATGCACAGAAGTGTAGCATTAGCACAACTGACCCCATGTGCTGGTAAGTGTCTAGTCTAACCCCGGCGAAGTAGTGAGGAGGCTAGACCAGACTACCAGATAAACCTGTACATATATGAAATATACTTTGCAGAAAATAAACAGAAGATAAGCAGTTCATTAAAGGAGGGAGAAACATGCTGGGGGAACAACAGTTATAAACAAGAAGTCTAAACAAAGGCAAATCAGCCAACAAAACTCAAGTCCGGAAATAACATATTTATCCCATATTTTGTTGCAGCGCACAAACCGATCCAATCGCTCAATAACACTGTTGCGGCGTGCAACCTGATCCGCATACTTATGGTAGTGTTATGGCTTGCAACCCGCTCCGTGTGGATATTATTTATCCTTGTTGCGGCGCGCAACCCGATCCATGTGGATATTAATAATCCTTGTTGCGGCGCGCAACCCGATCCGTGTGAATATTAATTATCCTTGTTGCGGCACGCAACCCGATCCTCATATATTCTTGTTGCGGCGCGCAACCCGATCCATGTCTTTTAGTAGTACGGCTCCCCTAACAAACAGTCACAATTGAGGGGCATAAAAAAGAAAAATAAGCAAATAATTGAAGACATCCCGGCTAGGGAAGGAAACCAACAAGTCCAACCAAACGTCCCGACAAGGGAATAATCAACAACACTTTCTCTTTCTTACTTTCTCTTATGCTATAATCCACTTTACCAATTCTGAGCTAATGCTCCAAAGAATCAAGTCATTTCATATACTTTCAATATTCGTATCACAACTCGAGCCAAAGCTCCTAGGAATCAAATGATCATATCATCGTTCACATGTTATTCACAACATATAGGAACCTTTCGGTAAACACGGAATTCACAACCAAATCATGATAATCACATTATAAGGACTCACGGTCATGCTAGACACCAATGTATAGATACTCGTCACCATGCCTATACATTGTACTCGATCATTTAGCAATTAGCAACAAGACTCAACTCCTATTCCCTCAAGCTAGGGTTAAACCAAACACTTACCTCGGATACTCCAAAGAATAGCAATCACTCCTCAAATATCGCCTTTTCTCTACAATCCAACTCCGAAACAATGATATCTAGGCATAATTAATTCAATAGTATCAATAAAAACTCAATAGCAACATCCCATAGCCTAGTATGAATTTCCTAGTAATCTTCCAAAATTACCAAAATTCAACACCGGGCCCACATGGTCCAAACACGAGGCTCGGAGCAAAACCTAGTCACCCATAACCCCACGAGTTCAAATATGCAATTTGTTTTAAGATCCGACCCCAAATTGGGGTTGAATCACCCAAAATCCTCAAAACCCTAACTCTACCCAAAACCCTTAATTTCTACTTTTATTTCATGATTTAGGTCTAGGAGTTTGAAAAATGATGATTGAAAAAGAAGAAAACGAGTTAGATAATGCTTACCCAAGAAGCTTTGGTGAAGAATAGCTCTAAAAATCGCCAATGTGCTGTGGAGAAGACAAGGTGTATGAAAAATGCGAATAATCCCGTAATGGTTCTGTTTTGAACTTAAAAATTCACTGGGCGAAATTGCCCTTCGCGTTCGCGGGAAGGGGACTGCGTTCGCGAAGGGTAAACTGGGCAATTCATCGCGTTCGTGTGAGGGTCAACGCGAACGCATGTTAAGGGACACGAACGCGATAGAGGACATAATAAATCATCGCGATCGCGATAGCCAGAATGCGAACGCGAAGAAGAGAAATACTGGGGCCTGAATTTAGCTTACGCGTTCACGAGGGTTGTGATGCGAACGCGAAGGGAGGGACCTGGGAAGCATCGCGAACGCGATGTGAAGGCCGTGAACACGAAGAAGGGAATGCCTGTGCAAAAATTGCAGAAAATCTGCTATCATCCTAAGTCCAAAACCACCCCCGAACACCTCCGAAAACACTCCCGAGCCCTCGGGGCTCCCAACCAATCACACACACTAACTCAACAACATCCTATGAACTTACCGTGTGATCAAATTGCTAAAATAATATCATAAACGAGGAATCAAACCTCAAAATTATCACTTTTTCTTCAAACTTCATAAACTTTAAATTTTAGATATTTAGGTCCGAAACACGTCAAATTACGTCCGATTTCGACCAAACTTCACAGAAAGCGCTTAACACATATTTAAGACTTGTACTGGGCGCCAGAACCAAAATACGGGCCCGATGCCAATGTTTTCTAACTCATTTTCATTTCAAATTTTCATATTATTTTCAGAAAAATAATTTCTTTCAAAAATTCATTTCTCGGGCTCGGGACCTCAGATTTCGATTTCGGGAATACGCCCGAGTCCCATATTTTTCTACGGGCCCTCCGGGACCGTCACATCACAAGTCCGGGTCCGTTTACCCAAAACGTTGACCAAAGTCATCTTTAATCATATTAATATCAAAATTCTTTAAATTTTTTACAGAATTCACATATTTCAACATAAAAGCTTTCTGGCTACGCGCCCGGACTGCGCATGCAAATCAAGGCAACTAAAAGCGAGGTTTTTAAGGCCTCGGAAGCACGAAAAAGGGAGAAATTTGGTGATGATCCTTTGAGTCGTCACAACTATATGCATAAGGATGATCAAAAGTAGAATTACCAACATCAAAGCCCTCATAATTTCAAGATGCCATGTTTCTAAAATCAACAAGTAAAACAAAAATAACAAAAATCAAATACAAAAAAATAAAAATAAAAGCTCAAAGTTGCAACATAGAAATATGTACACCTACAGCTACACCGTTAATTTTCCGATAATGGCGTCAAAATTGATCACGCCCAACTATGCCTTATAAAGAGGGCTAAACGGTTGTTGCAAATATAATCCAGTTTACAAGTCCGGAGTCGAATCCCACTGAGAACTAAGGCTTAGCCACAGCTGTTCAATATTACTAAGATTAAAAAATACAAGTCCAAATAATTTCCTAATTATAGAGATTATAGTATTTATTTCTAATTAATTAACTAATAACAATTATAAAACAGTAAAATTATCAACTAACAAGGATGAAATTTGAGACAAGACTAAGGAGTTTAGAGTTATGATTTCCTCAATTGTTGGAATCTTCTCGCTATGCGTTCTATAATTTTGCCTAAGTATTCTCTACCAATTGTGAGCACTTCGGATGTCATAATTATCTTCCAAGCAACTACCACAATTTACTATACATATTCTTCCGAACTACTCTAGCTGGCACTAATTTACCACTCACCAAGATCGCACTAAGGTTTCATTATTCCTAATCGCATCTTTAAACTCTTCATATTGATGTTACTAATACCAAATTAATCTTATAGATATAACATTTAGAATATTTATATTTATTAGTGTAGTAAGTTCATCACCTTTTTGTTTTTTGCTGCTTTTGAAAGTTTTAATTTTGGCGGAGTTAGATATTCCTCTGTTTCAATCTAAATTTAATTATGCTTGGGTTTTATTTCAATCCAATATTTCTTGTTCTCCCATTAAAACAGAACATCACATCTCATTACATCAATTTCTAGATGTTACAAAAAGGAAAGAAAATCAAAACGAATTGAAAATGGTTTATTCTGCTTTCCCTTTTTAAAGTGTAAATTGAAAAATGAAAATAGTTTACTCGGTATACTTAAAAAAAAGTGAGAAGAATTAATGTTTCTGTATAACTGTATATAATTTATGTTTACCCTTAAAATTGGATAACAACTAAACTTATAATACACGTAATTTTACCTAATACCAATTGATAAATATAAAGACTAGTAATAGAAATCAACAATAGGATAAAGCAAACCAGTGTTTGAACAAAATTCAACCCTCAAACTTAATACCCTCGAACCGATTTGTGCAATAACAGTTAAAATATAACAAGCTGATGAACAAGTGTATGAACTAAAGAAAAGGCGTTATACTGCTTTTATATTTCAAAGTGTAAGGTCCTTACAAAATGATTAGGACCCTCTTTATATAGTAGAAGAATCCTATCTATGGTAGAATTCTATGATTAGCTAGACAATCGCCCCTGATTTGATATGTTCCGAGATTTACGTCATGATCTTTGACCAGTCACAAATATCTTGCCTTTTTGTTATTGTGCTTTACTCGATGTCTGTTTCATTTGGTCTCGACGCTACCGGCCTCGATTTTGACAGGTACCTCGGTCCTCAAACTCGATACCTTATCTTCGTGCTTTGGTCTGATCCACTGCGGGACCAACCTTTGATGCAATTCTCTGGCTTCAATCAAATAATAAAATCGAATATGCCCGATTTTAACCGTATACAATTTATTTATACCCATTATATAAAGTAAAAATCCGAGAGATTATTTTTATAGAAATAAGCATGTCTAATTATATATTTACCCTGACTCAAAAAATAAAGTACTTAGAAATGGACGAGTCCGAAACTTTTTTGATGATTTTTTGGACAAAAAATACATTTTTTATGCTAAAAAAAAGTTACACAAATAGGTATTTCGCGGTATTATACTGCGAATTACTTTAACGGAAATTTAGCCGTTAAAGTAATTCGCAGTATAATACTGCGAATTATAAAAAAAAATTAATAATTCGCAATATTATACGAATTATTAAAAAAAAATTATAATTCGCAATATTATACTGCGAATTATTAAAAAAAAAATTTACTAATTCGCAGTACAGTACTGCAAATTATTTTAAAAAAAATTGACTAACTTGCAGTACTTTTATTAATTTGGCCCCACCAATTAACTGACATAACAATAATTCAAACGCACAAATTAAAGAGAGTCGCCACCTAATTATTTTAACGGTGAATTAGGACATCAATTATAGCTAAGTAATGCTCAAAATTAACTCAATTTTATGATTTGCTTAACTTAGAAATTCTAGGTAAGGGTTCTAATTAATCATATAGGGAAGATTATTAAGGCACCCTCTATGATCCGCTAATTACGATTAATCGGCCAAACCTAAGTTAATTAATACTAAGTATAAATTTAGTTGTGTTTTAGAGAATAAATCTTTTAAATCACCGCTGAAAACATTTGTCTTTATCTTAAGGAAAAATGATTTGGACTTACATTGTTAAGAAACTGTTTTTTGTCCAAAGTGGATCGTTCTAAAGTCAACTTTAAGTTGTTAAAACCAAACCTCAAATATTAGACAAATTATTTCAGAAATATTTTTAAAGAAAGCAAACAAAGTTGATTTGAATATTTGAAAGAGTAAGAGTAAAATTGTAGACGACAACTACAGTGTGTTAGGAATACTATTAGAAGAAATTTCAATGTTATTATTACCTTAATGGTTTTAATAAATAGCATCTAATACTTATTAAGATTCTAAAGAGATTCAATTAAGTGTAATTACCTATGTGATAAATAAGTACTTTCACTAAGAAAATAAAATCTGCACAATTAAACAAGACCCAACTAGGATATAATAAACACAGACTTTAGCAGTCAATAACACAACCAAAATAAAATTAGTTAATTGTGAAAAAACTGAAACCCATGTGAAAAAAGTTGCTTTCTTGTAGAAATATTTAATATTTAATTCGCAGTATGGTACTATGTTTTATGTGTTTGAATTATTGTTATGTCAGCTAATTGGTGGGGCCGGTAGTCAAAATTTTTTTTTAAAAATAATTCGCAGTATTGTACTGTAAATTAGTAAAAAAAAAATTTAAATAATTCGCAGTATAATACTACGAATTATACCTTTTTTTTTAATAATTCGCAGTATAATACTGCAAATTATTTTTTAAAAAAATTTATAATTCGCAGTATTATATTGCGAATTATTAAAAAAAAAAGTATAATTCGCAGTATTACTTTAACAGCTAAATTTCCGTTAAAGTAATTCGCAGTATAATACTGCGAAATATCTATTTGTGTAACTTTTTTTAGCATTAAAAATGTGTTTTTTGTCCAAAAAAATCATCAAAAAAAAGTTTCGGACAATCTACTCAATTGTCGATGTCTTATCACAATAATTTGATTGTATTCTTATCATCATTTATCGAATCAACGAAAATGTACAGACTTCAATGGAGCTTATTTGAATCTATACACAGAATCTCAATGATGAGCACCTAGAAAATATATTAAGTTGGAAGATGCACATTCACAGGCAATATAATATTGACCAATAATTCTTTGAGAAAATGTCAATAAATGAATTATAATAATAAAAAAATAAACTATGATGCGCCTTATTTTAGTCTGGTACGCGTTTCAACCAGAAATTCTTGAGACCAAACCAACATGAGAAAGATGGAGCAATTTTGTCATATATTCTGTTTAACATCTCAACTGTCTAAACGTGCTAATTTAAAAAAGAAAAACCTGCTTTAATCTAAAATATGCTAGAATGATGGACAATTTTCCATTTTTTGATGACCTAAAAATCATGAACAAAACTAAGCTATATTTTCAACTCTTGCTTTTACCTTTTCTTATTACATTCAAATAGAATAATAATTTGAAAATTAATCAAAAGAGCTATAAATAATTATGGCAAGCAACTGTCACACACAAAAGAATAAAAATCATATAAACAAGATAATTTATAACTATGCAAGTCAGGAAAAGAAAAAAGTAAAAGGACAGCACATAAAAGAAAAAAAATATCTTTATTGAGCCAAGCTTTCAACAGAATTATGGATCATTAAGCCAACATTTCAATAGAATCGAGTCTAATTGTCTGTTTGGCCAAGATTTTTCAAATTTTAAAGTATTTTTTTTTAAATTAAAGCTTTTAGAAAAAATATATTTTTAAATAGAAGTAAAATAATTTTGGAGAAGCGAAAAATTGTAGCTTCTACCCAAAAATACTTTTTTGAAAAGCATTTTTTTAAAAAATACACTTATAAATATTTTTTAAAAGTTTGGTCAAACACCAATTGCTACTTAAAAATATTTTTTAAATTAATTAGTCAAACACAAGCTACTTTTCACTAAAAATACTTACGAAAAAAGCACTTAAAAAAATATTTCTCAAAATACGCTAATCTTTTAAGCTTGGCCAAACAGACTATAAATATTTAATAAATTTTACGTGGCACAAATTCAAATAATCAGACAATAATGAAAAAAAGAAATATTTTATTAATTAGAGGTCTCGAGTTCGAACCATAAATACCAAACATCGGGTAAGAAATCAAAAAAAAGGAAAAAGAAACAGAGAGTCACTTCAAAAAAGAAAAGAGAAAAAAAGTAAAACATATTGAGACAGCCAAGTGGTCAAGTGAAAGACAAAGTAGCTCATTGTACACCGCTAATTCATTCACGTAAAAAAATAATTTACGATCGGTCCCTCAAATAGGTATAAATAACAAATTGAGTCTATGAGATTTGGCAGAGAGGTACAAACGGAGCTGAATTTTGCAGTAGCAGAAAGTGTTGTGCATGTGTGTGGAATCTTGACTAGTGGCCCCTTCTGTTTCCTCCATTCTTTTTTTTTTTCCGCCATTAAAAGATTTGACAATACATCTCAACTCCCCCTTTTTAGCCCTTTCTAGGGTTCCTCTTTTTTTCATTACCTCTGACCCCATTTTTTCTCTTTTTCTCTCCTCTTCATCACACTCTGCTTCACTGTAAGTGCTTTTTATTTTTTTATTTTTTTGTCGTTTTCAGTTAGTTTTTATGATTTAAACTCTTGAATTCAATTCAATTTTACTGCTCTATTAATGATCCAGCAACATCTGTATACATGGCTTGTGTGCTTCTTGTTTTGTGACGAGTGATAGGTCTTGATGTTTAATTTTTTTTTGTCTGGATTTCAATTTCAAGATTTGGGTTTTCCTCGAAAAGTATAATTATGCTAGTTTTTGTGCTAAATGTTTTAACTTTATGCCTTATTTTATTGAATTTGCTTTCTGGGGTTTTGCCCTATTATTGACAGGGCTAGTTGTTGGGATTTCTTAGTCTGCGAAGAGGGTCTCTTAAAACTAGCCAATTTCATTGAATCCTCACATTACATGATTTTAATAAAGTGGTCAGTTAGGATTCCTATAGCAGACACCAACATTTTCCGTTATATTTTGATGATTTAAACTCATGAATTCAATTCAATTTTACTGCTTTGTTAATGATTTGGTAAAATCTGAATGCGTGGCTTGTTTGCTTCGTGTTTTGTGAAGAGTGATAGGTTTTGATGTTTAATTTTCATCAGATTTTTCGATTTTTAGATTTGGGTTTTCCTCTAAAAGTATAAATAAGCTACTTTTTGTGGTAAAGTTTTGAACTTTGTGCCTTGTTTTGTTGGATTTTCTTTATGGGGTTTTGCCCTTTTATTGAGTCGACTAGTTGTTGGCGTTTTTAGGTTGAATGAGGTATGTAATCTTTTAGGGCATCAGACTCCGCTTCAGTGTAAGTGCTTTTTGTCTTTTTCAGTTATTTTTGATGATTTAAACTGATTAATTCAATTCAAGTTTACTGCTCTGTTAATGACTTGGAAACATATGGATACATGGCTTGTGTGCTTCTTGTTTTTGTGAAGAGTGATAGGTTTTGATGTTAAATTATTGTCAGAATTTCGAATTCAAGATTTGGGTTTTCCTCAGAAAGTATAATTATGCTACTTTTGTTGCTAAAGATTTCAACTTTTATGTCTTGTTTTTTTGCATTTCATTTCCAGGGTTTTGCTAAAGTAGTTGAGATTTCTTAGTTTGAATGAGTAGAGGCGGATCCTGGATTTTGAATTTTATAGGTTCGAGTACGGGGTTCTGTCACAACCTTGATATTGTTTCTACTTGTTTTGTAAATTTTTTAACACACATACATGGTTCGAGCCAATAACCTGAACTCTACATCCGCCGCTGTTTGAATGAGGTATGGAATCTGTGAAGAGGGTCTCTTAATTGCTAGTGCTTTGCTGCAGATTGTCACCTTACTGGTTACTACTTTTGGGATTGCTATGATGGCTGACGGAGAGCTGGAATTTTCTAACCAAGAAATGTTATCAAGTTCGAATTTTGGTGAATTTAGTAGTTCCATGGACAGCTTTTTCAATGAGATTCTCAAGGATACGCATGCCTGCACTCACGCCCACACTTGCAACCCACCTGGCCCTGATAATTCTCATACACACACTTGTTACCATGTTCACACCAAATTCGTGCCTCCCTCGGAGGACGACGAGGATAAGAACCCCAGTGATGATACTGCAGAGTCTTCAGAGAAGAAAGGAAAGAAACGACCCGTGGGTAATAAAGAAGCCGTTCGCAAGTATCGTGAGAAAAAGAAAGCTCGGGCTGCTTCATTAGAGGATGAGGTTATCAGATTGAGGGCTATAAATCAGCAACTATTCAAGAGGCTGCAGGGCCAGGCTGTATTGGAAGCTGAGGTTGCTAGGCTCAAGTGCTTGCTTGTCGACATCCGAGGGAGGATTGAAGGGGAAATTGGATCATTTCCATACCAGAAGCCGATGAAGAGTGGCAATGTATATCAGAACGTAGTTAATCCTAACATTCCTGGATCATATGTGGTGAACTCTTGCAACCTACAATGTGATGATCAGGTTTATTGCCTCCATCCAGGTGCAGAAGTTAAAAGCTCAGACGGCGCTGTATTAAATGGACAAGGTTTCAATAACTGTGAATTCGAGACTCTCCAATGCTTGGGTAATCAAACCTCTGGAATGGAGGAGGTTCCTTGTCCTATGGATAATGGCACACCTACTCCTACTGCCAACACTTCTGGTCGAAGCAAGAGAAAAGGTGAGTTGATGTCATTTCCTCTTAAAGTTAATATCATCTGAAAATTGGACTATCTTAAGTATTTTGTACCACCTTAACTGAGTTTAACTGAGTTTAACTGAGCAAGTGAGCATTGTCCTTCAGCGCACATGAGCACGGTTACCATTTGGAGCTAGGACTAATGTCGAATGTAACCTTATTTCACGAAAGGATGTCTTTATTGTGTACAATAACATATAACTAATATAATTCATTAATCAAATGAATATCTTCAATCTCGTGTTCATATAAAATGGATGGAGGGTGTTTGTATATATAAATTGTTAGTATATTTTATCTGTGTATGTCTATAGGGATTTTATTTGTAATAATATGATTT
Source organism: Nicotiana glauca (assembly GCA_026770625.1). Classification (NCBI taxonomy): domain Eukaryota; kingdom Viridiplantae; phylum Streptophyta; class Magnoliopsida; order Solanales; family Solanaceae; genus Nicotiana; species Nicotiana glauca. The sequence continues at coordinate 49,045 of MU789052.1, forward strand.
GCAAGTAAATGAAATGGGTGACATTGTCTTAATATGATTTGCATACACTTACATGCTTAGTATTACTTGCCAAGAGTTGAAAATAACAATTTTGACTTTACCCAAAACTGAATACTGCGGTTAAAATAATAAAAAGGGTGATTTTGCCCCTCCATTTCAAAAAGAAAAAGTGTAGAAGTAAAATAGTTGTAATTATGCAAATTCTATCTTAAGATTCTGATACCATTTTCCCCAAAATTAAGAGTCGCTAAGAATTTCAATGTTCCCCCTCAAGTCCCGAGGAATTGTTTGTAATTAAATAGATGTGTACAAAAGAAAAAATGAGCTCCGCTTATACCTGCTAATGTGGAGTTAAGTCAAGGAACGACATCAAGAAAGTTTGGATCACAATACCATGGTGCAGAATCTGGTACATTCCGAAAGAAAGGAATCAAAGATGCTTAAGATAAATTACAATCAATACATTTCTTGAGAGCAAATTATATATATGTTTTAGCTTTGTGGTGTAAATTGGATCTAATAGATGATTTCAAAGGATATATGAATTTAGTCAGACATCAGCTCCCTTTGTTACAGAATATCAAAAAAATTGTTTTTGTCAGACATCAGCTCCCTTTGTTACAGAATAGGTTAAAAAATTTGTTAAAGGGAGTCTAATATTTGCTGGAAGTAGAGCATCTACTGGATGCCATGTAAGAAAGTTTTGGCTAACCGTATCACAAAAAGAAAGAAAAAATTGCTCTGCTTGATTACCAGACATATTTATCTTGGACTGAAATTCTAAATAATGAAACATGAAGGGGTTTAAAAAGCAAAAGTCTGCAACGTATTGTGGTTTTAATGTAGCTTGTAAACTTTGTTAGTTCCTTAAATGCAAATGAGCTGAACAAGAAACAGGTTAATGTAATATTGTAGAATGACAACTTGTGTTTTTTTCAAGCTGCCTGACTGTCCACCTTTATGTTGATCTTTGCTTTGACTTCAGGAGGCGCACGTACAACCACAGCAAGCTGATGAACTGTGTCGGAGAAGCATCTTTTGCTCTTGGGAATAACTATGTTTTGTTATGTGCTCTCTCTTGGGATTTCTTCCCAGCTTATCTATTTTGTTGAGTTCAGTTATAATCTCCTTCCCGCTGTTGAGTTGTTGACCTAGTAGTTATTTATCAACAGTCATGTAAAGCAGAACAAATCAAACTAATATAGCTAGCAGAACTCATGAACAGGATACCAAGAGTTTTGGTTTTCTGCGAGGAGCTGGAAGCTTTTTATTCCTCAGTGTTGTATTTGTTCATTCTTTTTGATGAATATCACCTCTTGCTTATGGATCTTTGAATTGATAAGTTGTCGTTCCTATATTATGTGAATTTGAAACCACTAGATTTGGAATAGATGGTGGCTTTGTTTATTGCTCGTGAATCTGCTTTTAAGAGTGACTCAAAGTTCAAACACTCTTGACAAATTATTGAAGTGCATTTGCTTGGTTCCTCAGTTCCCTTTCGGTTTATTTTACTTCTGGGACCACATGTTGTGTTCAGTAGTTTGAGCTGAAATACAAAGATCTCATGAAGTAGAAACCGTAAGTGGTGAAATATTTAGTATTGCATATGCCCTAATGTGTTTTTTTCTCATTTTCTATGTTTGGTTTTGGTCCTTTTTATGTGTGTACCGCGGTTCCATGGCCCTGGGTCGTGGACTGTTTGGTAGGGAAGAACAAGATCTCTTTCGTCCATGTCAATTTACATGTGAGTTTTGAAATTGATGTCTCAACTTCACATTATACACTATAAGAATTGAGGTGTTCGAGCTAATTGTTGGTTGTGTGTTTAATTATTTTTTGCTCCGTTAGCCCCATTATGGACAGTGAGGATTCATATAGTTGATGTAGACTTGCTTGGGATTGAGCTGTTGTGTAGATGTAGTAGTTGTTGGTCCGTTACACCATATTTGGAGAAGGCAAATGGGTAGCTTTCGTTGATGACCATTGGCTCATTTCTATTGAAGTACATCAATAGTGTGGTGAAAGAATGTGAGGTTTATTGGAGTTAGTAATACAATTACTGTGCACGGTGAGCTTAATATTTTAATTTCCTGTGAAAAGCTGGGCGAAGTATTGAGACCCGAGTCTGGTGCCTTTAACTTGTACAAGTGTTGTATCAAATGGTGGACATGGCATCTGAATATAAGATTTTGCAAAATACCAAAATACATGTTGGTGAGCGTTGTTACTTCTCATTCCAATAGAGTGTTTAATACAAAGGGAAGTATATGTGTATAGGGTCAAATTCTGCTCTTTGCTGTAGCAACTATCCATGACTAAACAATGGTCGTAGCAAGGGTACGCCCCCAGAACGTCGGAGCGAAAGCGCGTTCATAAGTTTTGTCGTCCCCTCGAGAACGCGCGACCTATCTCTATATTATTTTATTATTTTGAGAAGGTCCTCCTGTTATATAAAGGAGGATCCCAATGTTGTAGAGGATCAGATCTTTTTATAATACAAGCTCTCTCTCTATTTTTTTCTCTACCTTTTTACTCTCTAGAACACTCAATACATCAAAAGCGATAAAAGATATTATACACATTTCTAGGTCTTATTATTTTCGATTACGATTTACCTTTGATCTATTTTTAGATTGTATTTGCTTGCAAAGTATTCATTAACTTTCGAGTCAAATCATTTGGCGCCGCCTGTGGGGATTTCGGTAATCGAAATCATAGTCTGTACCTAGAATCTCAAGAACAAACCACCTTCCTTCACACCCTATTGATATAAAAAATGGCAGAAAATGACGCAAAATTGAAAGCAATAGCAGGTGTCACAACCAACCTCATAGGCCCCTCAACGAGGCCGGTAGAGAAAATATCTTGAGCACAACACCTGGCTGCATCCAAAAGGGAGAAATCTCACCCTCTCTATTTGAAGATCTGACGATCTTGTATGAAAAAGGAGCTTCTACGTCTGTGATCAAAGAAACTCTACCCCCAGTGGTCAAGAAACTACTAGAAGAATGGCTGATAAACACCCTAGACATCTTAGAAATCGCCCCAAAACAACGCTAAGAACCCATTGACGACAGATATCGCTACCACCAACGAATACGATACTGTACGAACAAATAACAACCACTCCAATGACCAGACCAGTGATGGCACACTTGCAGCCATCCTAAAGAAAATGGAAGAAATGAAAAGTGAAAATAAGGCACTTCGGGATCAAATGAAAGAGCATCAAGAAAGGGTGGACAAAATTCCCGGCGCTCCTAAGTTACTACCGAAGCGCGACGTGGGAAGATTCGTCGAACATCCCCACAGCGAAGAAGCTGCACCTCATCCGATCCGAAAAACCTTCAAAATGCCGCCTTACTTAAGGATATATGACGGGACGACAGACCCCCCGAAGACTACCTGATCCACTATGTGACTGCTGTGAAGGGTAATGATTTGTCAAAGGAACAAGTACCATCCGTACTCTGAAAAAGTTCGGGGAAACATTAACGGGAGGGGCGTTAACGTGGTACTCGCAGCTGCCAGCCAGAATGATATCAACATTCGAAGAAATGGCGAATAAATTCGCACACCGCCCATGCAGGAGCAAAGAAAGCAGAGGCCAAGGTCAACGATATCTTCGTCGTCCGGCAAACCACAGGTGAGGGACTCAGGGACTTCCTGGCCAGATTCAACAGAGTAAGGATGAGCCTACCAAACATATCGGAAGGCATGGTGGTAGCAGCATTCCAAAACGGGCTAAGCAGAGATGGTTCAAGAGCAACCAAAAAGCTACTAAGCCGACTCATGAAGTGTCCCCCCACCACATGGGAGGAAATTCACAACGCCTACTTCGCCGAGGTACGAGCGGATGAGGATGATCTCAACGGACCAACCCAGCTGCTCATGACGATACAGTCAGAAGCAAGAAGTGATCGACGCAGCGAGGGCCGGCGGGAACAATCCTCACGTTTCAACAAAGAAAGGCATCAGCCTTACACCAGATCCTCGCATCCACCACCGTCCAGACACACAGAAGCACTGCAGCGACATGTCGCCACACTCCGTAACGAAAGAGGTATGCTCCCTTTATTATCTGCCCATAACATTTGCGTGTCTCCCTCAGAAATTGTGTACGCACTGGAGAAGCTGGGCACCAAAGTACAATGGCCGCAGAAAATGAAATCAGACCCCGTCACAAGGAAATCAAATGTCCTGTGCGAGTTCCACCAGGAACAAGGGCACAAAACCGAAGACTGCATAGGGCTACAGCAAGAGGTAGTCAGAATGATGAACCAACGATACTTGAGGGAGCTGCTCAACGATAAAGGAAAGATACATTTCGCACGAGGGTGGGAACAACCTCAGGGACCGCCAAAGCCACCTTCGCCAGTGCGCATCATCAATATGATCGTCGGAGGAGGCGACGATTCGGCAATCAATCATGTAAAATTCACCACCTCGCACAAATTAAAGCGAACAATCGCCCACGAACGGTATGACGACTTCGAAGAAAGTATCACCTTCGACAAGTCTGATGCCGACGATTTGTCTTTTCCTCATTATGATGCTTTAGTCATAACTTTACGTATTGCTGACATTGACGTTAAGAGAATCATGGTTGATGACGGAAGCAGCATTTGTATTATCCATCCAAGAGTCCTCTCTCAAATGAGGCTCGAAGATAAGATAATACCACGCTGCATAACACTGACTGGTTTTAACAATGCAGTGGAACGAACCTCCGGGGAGGTATCATTGCCGATTTTAGCAGGGGGAGTTACGCTGGAAACCACTTTCCACGTCATGAACCAGGAAACATCCTACAACGCCATCATAGGACGACCATGGATACACGCCATGCGAGCAGTCCCCTCAAGCCTCTACCAAGTGATAAAGTTCCCCACCCCTTGGGGAGTGTTTAGCATTCGGGGCAAACAACGCACAGCACAAGAATGCTACCGAATCGCTCAGGACTGCTCACACACCAAACAGTTGAAAGGTGCAAGTGCGGAGGCATAGCAATCAGCTGTGTCGGGGACTAAGGTCAACCCGACAACGGAATCCATAAAAGATCAGGATATCGTAGAAGCCTGAAAAGCAACGATCGAGGATCTCGACCCGGTACAATTGGATAGCACCGACCACACGAAGAAAGCCTACATCGGACACAACCTCTGCGATCCATGTAAGTACCATAAATTCCTAACTAACCACGCGGATCTTTTTGCCTTTTCTCATTCAGATATGCCGGGAATACCAAGATATATCGCCACCCACAAGCTAAACGTCGACCCACTATATCCATCCGTACGGCAAGTTAGAAGGAAGTTCAATGCCGCAATCAACGATGCCTTCAGCGAAGAGGTAGATAAGCTACTGGCCAACGGGTCCATAAGGGAATATTCCCTATGGGTCGCCAACACCGTGATGGTCAAGAAGAAAAATGGGAAATGGAGGATGTGCGTCGATTTCACCGACCTCAACAAAGCATGCCCAAAAGACTCATTCCCATTACCCTACATCGACCAGTTGATCGACGCCACAGCGGGACATGAGCTTCTAAGCTTCTTGGATGCCTACTCCGGCTACAACCAAATCATGATGGCCGAAAAGGACCAAGAGAAAACAACATTCATCACCCACCAGGGGACATACTACTACAAGGTGATGCCGTTCAGACTCAAAAACACAGGGGCGACATAACAGAGACTGGTCACCACAATGTTCAAGGAACATCTTGGCAAGACCATGGAGGTCTACATCGACGATATGCTGGTAAAATCGGTGAACAAAGAAGACCACCTCGACCATCTGAAAGAAGCCTTTGAGATACTGCGGCGATATGGGATGAAATTGAACCTAGAAAAGTGCACCTTCAACGTAGCATCAGGGAAGTTCTTGGGGTTCCTCATATCACAACGAGGTATCGAGTCAAACCTGACCAGATCAAGGCAATAGACGCAATACATGAGACCTTGAACAGCAAAAAACAGGTACAAAAGCTGACAGGGCGAATAGTCGCCCTGTCCAGGTTCATCTCGCGATCCTCTGACAGGTGCCATAAATTTTTTAATGTATTGAGAAAAGATCACGGACTATAATGGAACGAGGAGTGCACCGAGGCTTTGAAAAAATTAAAAGAATACCTGTCTTCGCCACCACTGCTAGTCAAGGCGAACCCTGACGAACCCTTGCTAGTATACCTAGCGGTGTCCGAAGTCGCTGTCAGCGCAGTCCTGGTCCGTGAAAATAAAGGTACGCAATCTCCTATTTACTATATCAGCAAAACCCTAGTGGACGCCGAAACACGGTATCCGCACCTCGAAAAGCTCGCCCTAGAACTGATCGTAGCTTCACGAAAGCTTAGACCTTACTTTCAGTGCCACCCCATAAGAGTTGTGACGACTTTCCCCCTGAGGAGAATCTTACACAAACCCGAACTGTCGGGAAGGCTCTCCATATGGGCCATAGAGCTTAGTGAGCACGACATATCCTACCACCCAAGAAATGCCATCAAGTCGCAAGTACTTGCAGATTTTGTCGCCGATTTTAGTACAGAGATTTTGCGGGAAGCGGAACTAGAGGCCATTCGCCCCACACCTGGTGCCAACCTCTGGACCCTCTATACTGATGGCGCTTCCAACGCCTCGGGATCGGGACTCGGACTCTTACTCGACGTCCCCATGGGCGAAATAATTTGCCAGTCCATATGATGCCCCGAGATAACTAACAATGAGGTCGAGTACGAGGCTGTGATTGCAGGTATGAAGTTAGCCATCAAATACAGGGCTCGACGACTCATCCTCCATTTCGATTCTCAACTCGTGGTAAACCAGGTCACCGGGACTTACCGGATCAAGGAACAGAGGCTGCAGAAATATCAGTCAGAAATCCACAAGTTGATGCCCGAATTCGACGAATGCCGCCTGGAGCAAATCCGGCGCAGAACGTTGAAGCAGACGGCCTAGACAAGTTGGCCGCAGCCACCAAGAACATCAACAAGGGGAACATAGTCACCCTGCTCCATTCAACCATAGATCACACTGAGGTACTCTCCTTAAATTTGACTTGGGACTGGCGCAACCAGTTAATCTCCTATCTGCAGGACGGGACACTCCCACTCGACAAAAGGCAGCCAAAAAGCTCCGCGTACAAGTCGCTCGATACTGCCTAATTAATCACGACCTATACAAAAGAACGTTTGGCGGACCTCTCGCTAAGTGCTTAGGGTTGCACCAGACAAGGCAAGTACTCGAAGAGGTACACGAGGGTCACTGCGGCGCACACACCAGTAATTGCGCTCTTGTCTGTTGCGTTATTTGCGCCGGGTACTACTGTCCCACAATGAAAAAGGAGGCAGCAGAATATGTTCGCAGATGCGAATAGTGCCAAAAGTACGCCCCCATGATACATCAACCGGGAGAGCCCCTACACTCGGTAACATCACCGTGGCCCTTCATCAAATGAGGAATGGACATAATCGGCCCCCTGCCAGCAAGGCGAGGAAAGGTACGATTTCTGTTAGATTTGACTGACTACTTCTCCAAGCAGGTAGAAGCAGGTGCGTACGCCCAAATACGCGAACAGGAAGTCATCGCCTTCATATGAAAAAACATCATATGACTCTTTGGCATTCCCAAAGAAATCAGCTGCGACAATGGCCCACAATTTATCGGCAAAAAGATAACGGAGTTCTGTGACAAATGGCGTATCAAACGGATACTCTCCACGCTATATCATCCCGCCGCCAACGGCCAAGCTGAAGCATCCAACAAAATAATATTGAACATTCTGAAGAAGAAACTCAAGGAAGCTAAAGGGCTCTGGCCCGAATTACTACCAGAGGTACTCTGGGCATACCGGACAATACCCAAATCCAGCCCAGGAGAAACACCGTACTCACTGGTCTATGGAACCAATGCGGTTATACCAGTCGAAATCGGAGAATCGAGCTTAAGATACTCACATATCAGCAGACCAGATAACGACATGGGTAGGCTTCAAAACCTCGACAAAGCCAAAGAACGAAGAGATATGGCCCACATAAGAATGACAGCTCAAAAGCAACAGGTCGAAAGGTATTACAAAAAAAAAGGCCAAAATACGACCACTCAAAGTAGGAGATTACGTCCTCAGAGCCAAAACTTTGGCGTCAAAAGACCCGAGCGAAGGGAAATTGAGCACCAATTGGAGCGGGCCATATAAAATCATAGCAGATGCAGGCGAAGGAGCATTCCAGTTGGAAATATTGGAAGGAAAAACACTCCAGAACAACTGGAACGTCGCCCACCTCAAATACTTCCACTTTTGAAGGGCATCTCCCAAGTCGTACTCTTTTTACCTTACCAGAGTTTTGTCCCAATTGGGTTTTCTCGGGGAGATTTTTAACGAGGCGGCGAAGGAGACACCCATGGGCGCATGGAAACAGGTTTATCATAATGGCCATTCGACACGTCTCTCCAGTCCGATATAATAAAGGTACTAGCCTAGTTGACTCTCCATTATGTAAGCGGCTAAGGCCACCTTCTCCACTATGTAAGCGGCTAAGGCCACCTTCTCCACTATGTAAGCGGATAAGGCCACCTTTTTCATTATGTAAGTGGATAAAGCCACCTTCTCCATTATGTAAGTGGCTAAGGCCACCTTCTCCATTATGTAAGCGGCTAAGGCCACCTTCTCCATTATGTAAGCGGCTAAGGCAATCTTATCCATTATGTAAGAGGCTAAGGCCACCTTCTCCATTATGTAAGTGGCTAAGGCCACCTTCTCCACTATGTAAGCGGATAAGGCCACCTTCTCCATTATGTAAGCGGCTAAGGTCACCTTCTTCATTATGTAAGTGGCTAAGGCCACCTTCTCCATTATGCTAGTGGCCACGGCCATCGCCAATGATTGTCGACCCCGCTCAACGACGACGGATAAACACTTCTATGACAGTTGAAGTTACATCCTTTTGGGCCAAAGGCCATCGCCAATAAATTGTCGACCCTGCTCGACGACGACGGATAAACACTTCAACGACAGTTGAAGTTACATCCTTTTGGCCAAAGGCCATTGCCAATAATTGTCGACCCCGCTCCTCGACGATGGATAAACACTTTAACGACATTTGAAGTTACATCCTTTGGGCCAAAGGCCGTCACCAATAATTGTCGACCCCGCTTGACGACGACGGATAAACACGTCGACGACAGTTGAAGTTATATCCTTTTGGGCCAAAGGCCGTCGCCAATAATTGTCGACCCCGCTCGATGATGACGGATAAACACTTCAACGATAGTTGAAGTTATATCCTTTTGGGCCGAAGTCCATCGCCAATAATTGTCGACCCGCTCAACGACGATGGATAAATACTTCAATGACAGTTGAAGTTACATCCTATGGTCCAAAGGCCATCACTAAGGATCGTCGATCCTATCTGACAGTGACAAACAATGTATAAGCAAAGAACAATACGAAAGGATAAGCAACACAAGTGTAAGTCTTTTACTATAACAAAAATTATATACACTTAGTCCCACAGAGGACCCCCATTACATTCCAAAAAAAAAAATGCAAAATCTATACAAGTCCTAAGGGGCCTCGCCAGGTTTGTCCTCGCCATCCGCTCGCCCCCCTTCTTGGTTATCA
>MU789052.1:69144-90388 GCA_026770625.1 Nicotiana glauca
TCCCGTCGCCTTCAAGCTGCAGTCTCATTCGAATTTTCATGGCTGTTATAATCGATTCCAAACAAAATTAATCAAAGCTTCGCTCAAACAGGTTCATCTCCTTTCTCTTTATCTTCCTATTTTGGTTTGATTGAAGTATGATAAGGGTCGTAGGAGAATCAGTTTTTCCTGATCATATTTTAGTAGAGTTTGAGTTGGGAGTCGACTTCTAGTTGCGATTTATGCTCGAGGGTGCTATTTGTCAATCTATTCTTGATGCTAAATTGAGCTAAGTTAAGCTAAGAGTAAACTACTGAAGATTGTCTATTTAGTTTAAAGGCACTAGGGAAGTGACTTTCTCCTAGGTGGATAATTGACAAATTCTCAAGTCTAAGGTGAGGTTGTCATATTTGGGGAAACGATATAACCATTGTACGATTCTACTCACTCTATACCTCTCGGTAGTTTGAGTAATTTTGCCCTAATTGACTTTTTCAAGACCAATTAGGTATGATAATTTGTGCAAGCAATTGAGGTTCAAGTCGGGTATTACTATCTCTAGGTTTAACCATTTAATTGGAGCTACCAATATCTTAAATATGCCCCAATTACTTGTTGGACCAATTTCATAGACTTAGGCTCTCTTTCTCATATGCTCGTGGAGAAAGGCTCTCTTTCTAATTGTTGGACCAATTTCATAGACTTAGACTTAGGCTACCAATCTCTTAAATACGCCCAAACACTAATTCAACATTAAAACCCTAAATTGGTCCAAATATCGAACACCTATGGATAATCAAGCCTTAAAACACAAGACCCATCAATTAACCACACTAGGGTTGAGCCACAACCCTAGCTAATGGGTTTAGCTACTCATGATTATAGAAGAAAATAAAGAAATAAATAAAGAAAAACCCATAATATTTAATTACTAGATAAAACTTGAAGATTCAATGATGAAACTATTGTAAAATTACTCAAAATGGAAAAAGAACACCATTCACGAGCGCAACTGTTGTTTAGAATACAACTAATGACCTAAAAATGGGAAAAGAAACTAGACAGAAGATTCCGGACAAAAATACCCATGTGGGGCTAGTGCGGACCGCACAAAATCGAGTGCGGCCGCACTAAGGCTCTTGGCTTGAAACTTCTGTCCTCTGAACTTGGCCACCGCGGGCCGCACAAAATGCATTGCGACTGCGGTGGCCTCTGTTGTGGTCCGCACAAAATGGACCGCGGACCATATTGGAAATATTCCTTCTACTTGGCAGTTCTCTAAACTTGGGCTTTGTGGACCGCACAAAGTCAAGTGCGGCTGCAATGAAGTCAATGCAGTTCGCATGAAATGCTTTGCGACCGCATTACTTAGCGTCTGAAATGAGCACTCTCTGAACTTCCTCTTTGCAGACCGCACAGAATAGAGTGCGGACTTGTTTTTTGGTACTTGTGCATTTTTCTCTCCTTTTTGAGTTGGTTTTGACGAATTGTCACATTGTTGACCAAACCCTGCAATCAAGTACAATATGTGAGCCTTTGGGACTATTTTGTACATCTTTCTAATCAAAACTCAAGTAAGAAGGAGTGTAAAATACATCATAATCCCTAGTTATCAGTCATACACTTGATTTTTCACAAACGAAGGTAGAATGGAGTTCAACACAAATTGAAAGAAAAATAAAGAAATTCTTATATTAATAAAAGATGTTTACAAACCCCACGGGGGGGCCTTACATAGAAACAAAGAAGCAAAAAACAACAGCCAAAGGCCTAATCTACTTTCAAGGGTATATCCTCGAGAGCAACATCTTCGAGAACCTTTTCCTTGGGGACTCCATTTCGATCTGTCAAGCGGCGTCTTCGAGAACTTCCTCCGAAATAGTGATAGATGAAGAAAAGGCTATAGCCTATCAAAGAGCAAAAGTTTTTGACAAGAAAAGAAAATTGTGGCATGGTGGAAAACTTGGCGAGTATGGGTCTCGTCAACACTACTATTATGAAGCCACTTTCTGAGATATTGCACCGGTGTGGGGTGAAAAACTTAGTAGATAGCACCACCTCATTCCATGGAACGCAAAAGGAATGAAACACCACACCAGGTTGAAGTTAAGAGAGATGAGCAACGGTACAAAATCCACATATCTTCCGATACGGGAAGAATTTAGTGCCCTTCTCTCATTGTTTAGAGCCAAAAACAACAACCCAGTTGGTGAGTCAAGCGCTCCTTCGGTAGTTACGGCGGGTGATTCTACTTTGCCGGTGGCGAAAGGAGGAAGGGATGCTGCAAGATATGAGTACGAGTCTGAATCCGACTTGGACCCTGACGACGTCCTTATGTTCCGGGAAGGTTTCACCAATTCAGCGGTGCGCGCAGAGGGGAGGTCTCGCTTCATCGAGGTTCCCACGGAGTTGAACTTATTGCTCCAAGGGGAGAGCTTGGTGCTGCAGTTTGAGCTGCTATGCTCGGAGGCCGAGAATGCGTCGTTGAGGGACGTCATGGATATCGGGCTGATGAATGAGGTGGCCGTGATGGGCTTGAGGGTATGTAATATGACGCCGGTTTGCTTATTCTTTGCCTTAATTTGTTTTTTATCCTAATTGTTGCCTTTGCTTTGCAGTCTTATTTGTTGGAGGTGGAGAGCATTCGTCGAGCCAACGTCCGCTCGGGGATATTTTTGCGGGCGTTGGAGAAATATCGCCGATGTCGAGATCAGTGCCGAGAGATGCGCGTGCGCTTGAGGAATGATCCCCGTATCCAGGCCTTGGTCGAGGAACTGGCGAGGCGGGAGCTTCAGATGCAGCAAGCACTTGGCAAAACAAGTGCTCTCGAGGAGCAGCTCCGTCGGAAGGACGAGGATCTCGAGGCGGGAAAGAGGGCTGCAGCTGAGTGTGAGTGTCAGGGCCAAGCTAAGGCGGTAGAGGCCGCAGCGGTATGGAGCGGGAAAGTGACTGCGTTGGAGGGTGAAGCCGCAGCTTTGAAGCTTCGAGTGAGGGATGCCTCGTCGAGGGCTGGGGCGCTGAAGGAAGCTATCCGCGTGCACGAGTCCCAGCTGGCGTTGGAGAGGGATGTTGTAGCCTTTAGAGAAACGAGTCTCGAGGAGCGGATCGGTGTCTTTGAGCAGGACGCCCAAGTCATGGCAGACCGGATTACAACCTTAGAAGAAAAGAATCAGCGCCTACGGGACCAGGCCGCTTCTTCCAGTCAGGCTCGCGAACTTTGGGTCTTTGCTTAGGCCCAACGTGATGTATATAAGAATTTGTGAGAGTCTGGCATCTTGACCGAAGCCGCTTTTGAGGGAGCGTGTCAAAAGCCTCGTGAGGCCCGTACTGACTGTGGTTTTGACACGGTGACGCCAGAGGCTGACGATGGCGCAGATGGGGGCGCGGATGCGCCGAGTAAAAAGATGTTATGCATTTTTTGTCTTGTTCGCCGTTTGGCGTTTAGGTGTTTCTTCTTTTTCTTCTTATTTTTCCTTGGATTGACCGGCCTCGGCCGGGTGTAAGCGGGGATGACCCGCAATTAACTTTGTAGATAAATGAAATCTCATTTTCGTTATTTGCCTTGTACTTATTTTGTACCTCCCCTTTTTCCCCCTTGGATTTTTCTTTGCATGCGTTCGAGGGGGTGATTTGCCTTTGAGTTTGGCTTTGGTAGGCATGTTAGTTTTTTTGTTGACGACTTTTCTTCTTCGACTCGGGGTGAGCGATTCGGAACCGTTGCTTGGCGATAGCAGCACTTAGCCTTAGTCTCAGTTCGGGCGCGGTTGAACTACTGGCCGTGATGATAAAAAATTTGGCCTTGTAGTTTGATCGGGGCCAGACTTTACGTGTCCCTAATCTTAGTTCGAGTTGGGCGTACTTACTTAAATGGCGAGGGTGCCTAACCCGTGCCTCGATTCGTTGGAGGTTGGGTTTTGCTGAGTTCAATGATGAAGGGACTTGGTCCGAGTCCTGGTTCAACTGTGGTTGAACTTGTTAGATTTGAGGATGAAGGCATCTAGCCTTGTGGTTCGAGTGAGGTCGAACTCGTTGGATTTGATGGTGAAGGCGTGTAGCCTGAGTCTTGGTTCAACCGTAGTTGAACTTTGTCGATTTTGATGGCGAAGGCGCATAGCCTGAGTCTTGGTTCAACCGTAGTTGAACTTGCTGGCGAAGGCACATAACCTGAGTCCTAGTTCAGCTGTTGTTGAACTTTGTCAATTTTGATGGCGAAGGCATGTAGCCTGAGTCTCGGTTCAACCATAGTTGAACTTGTTGGCGAAGGCACATAGCCTGAGTCCCAATTCAACTGTTGTTGAACTTTGTCAATTTTAATGGCGAAGGAGCATAGCCTGAGTCTTGGTTCAACCGTAGTTGAACTTGTTGGCGAAGGCACATAGCCTGAGTCCTAGTTCAGCTGTTGTTGAACTTTGTCAATTTTGATGGCGAAGGCGCATAGCCTGAGTCTTGGTTCAACCGTAGTTGAAGAACTTTGTCCATTTTGATGGCGAAGGTGCATAGCCTGAGTCTTAGTTCAACCATAGTTGAACTTGTTGGTGAAGGCACATAGCTTGAGTCCCAGTTCAACTATTGTTGAACTTTGTCAATTTTAATGGCGAAGACGCATAGCCTGAGTCTTGGTTCAACCGTAATTGAACTTATTGGCGAAGGCACATAGCCTGAGTCCTAGTTCAGCTGTTGTTGAACTTTGTCAATTTTGATGCGAAGGCGCATAGCCTGAGTCTTGGTTCAACCATAGTTGAACTTGTTGGCGAAGGCACATAGCCTGAGTCCCAGTTCAACTGTTGTTGAACTTTGTCAATTTTGATGGCGAAGGCGCATAGCCTGAGTCTTGGTTCGACCGTAGTTGAACTTGTTGGCGGAGGCATATAGCCTGAGTCCCAGTTCAACTGTTGTTGAACTTTGTCAATTTTGATGGCAAAGGCGCATAGCCTGAGTCTTGGTTCAACCGTAGTTGAACTTGTTGGTGAAGGCGCGTAGCCTGAGTCCCAGTTCAACTGTTGTTGAACTTTGTCAATTTTGATGGCGAAGGCGCGTAGCCTGAGTTTCGGTTCAACCGTAGTTGAACTTGTTGGCGAAGGCGCATAGCCTGCATCCCCACGTTGTGGGTATTGAGTGATGAAGCTCGGTTTTGATTTGAGACTTTGAGCAGTTTATATGTCGTCTTCCCAATCAGGGCATGTAGGCTGTATTGAGGTGGCTCTCGGCTCGAGATATCTTCGTGTAGGTTTCCGGCCGGAGCCGTATCGGGGATGCGGGAGATACCTTACAAGGATCCTCCCTTAGGGGGGACTTCGTCTTCTTGTTCGCACTACCCGAGATTGGAGAGAGAGAGGACTTGGATCTTGATTTGAGATCTTCGAGTTCCCCTTGTCCGATATGCCGTTTTGGCTTGTTCGAGCGGGATTGTTCTTTTTTCTCTTCCGGGGTTTCTTTCCTTTTGGTCCAGGGAAGAACTACACAATTTTGCTAGAAAATCCCCACAGACGGCGCCAAATTGTTTGCTCAAATATTATCAATATACGTTATGAGTGCGAAACAATGTAAATGAATCACGGAAAAATCATAGCAAACCGTAATAATCCATTAGACCAAATGAAAGAAATGAAAATAAGTACTCAGAGTCAAGAGAAGGAATATTAAAAGCTTTTGTTGATAATATTGGTTTGGTCTACCTCTCCATAAAGAGGTTCAGAGCCTTACAATGGTGTTTCACTTTCCCCTAATATGGGTATCTTTGTGTTTTCTCTCTCTTGAATAGTGGCGAAGAAAAAGGGCCCCATCTAGGGTCTCCTCTTTTGGTATTTATAGTTGTGAGCTTCGTGAGCTGGCAGTAAGTGGCCGTGACCACGTTGGGGTTTTGCCTTCATGGGGGCGGATGGGTTGTGCCCTTGTTGATCGAAGCGAATAAGACTTAAATACCATTACTAATAAGTGGTCATACCACTTATTAATCATGAATTAGCTTAAGACGGGATTATCTTCGTTAATTATCATGGGGTCGGATTCTGACTCATACAAATGTATTTTCACAGAAGTTGTGGGTTCTCGTGAAGAGGAAGCGCTTTCTTGAAATAGTCGGAAAACTTTTTACAAATGATCTAAAGTTAGGTTAAAATTGAACTCATTCCCTATTTATAGGGTTGGGTAGCGTTGAAATCGAAGAGGCAAAACCCTAACAGGCGCGGGAAACCAAGTATCAGAACACCTTTTGTATTTCCTCGGGAACACGCGTAATGATGACGTCACTTCAGAAAAGGGTTTGCGCGCCAATATATCAACAAATTCAAATGGTCGCCCCTTTACGTCGTCATCTCCGAACATGGCCAAAATTTTCCCAACACGTGGTTCGCGGATCCTTCCATCGGCGACGCACTTCGTTACGTCACCAAAGAACGGAGGGACTAACTGTATAGAGTCAAATTCTGTCATTTGTTGTAGCAACGATGCATGACTAAACAATGGTCGTAGTAAGGGTACGCCCCCAGAACGTCGGAGCGAAAGCGCTTTCATAAGTCTCGTCGTCCCCTCGAGGACGCGCGACCTATCTCTATATTATTTTATTATTTTGAGGAGGTCCTCCTATTATATAAAGGAGGATCACAATGTTGTAGAGGATCAGATCTTTTTATAATACAAGCTTTCTTTCTCTATTTCTCTCTCTACCTTTTTAGTCTCTAGAACAGTCAATAAATCAAAAGCGATAAAAGATATTATACACATTTCTAGATCTTATTATTTTCGATTACGATTTACCTTTGATCTATTTTTTGATTGTATTTGCTGGCAAAGTATTCATTAACTTTCGAGTCAAGCAATATGGATTTCTTATGGAACAGGAACAGGAATGAGGGGGGTAGACTTTTGAGCATTTCCTTTAATAGAACTAGTATTATCACGAGATTCTGCATAGGTTAAATATCGTTCGAAACTATCTCTTATTACGTTGCTCGATAAACTAATTTGTTTTCATAGATTTTATGGTACATTGAAATTTCGAAGATAAGGAGATAAGAGGACATTCATGATATTATGTTTTGTTTATGTTCATTTGATCTTTGGTATAACAAATGAACTTCAGTAAAACACTTTCTTCCCAAACGACAGATATTTTTCTTGCGCGAGTCCACAACTAATCTGCATTTTTGCCACCTTTTTTTCCTTTTCTCTGAATTCTTTCAATCTCCTAAATTATTCCATCTTTGGCGGAGATATCAGATTACCTCCTAGGTTGATATCACCCAACTCCCCTAAAAAAAAAAAAATAATAATAAAGACACTGTAAACTCTGAATCAAGACCAGTGTCTGGAATCGGTGCCTGGCCTTTTCTTTCCCTAATTAACATGCAATGC
Organism: Nicotiana glauca; assembly: GCA_026770625.1. NCBI lineage: Eukaryota > Viridiplantae > Streptophyta > Magnoliopsida > Solanales > Solanaceae > Nicotiana > Nicotiana glauca. The sequence continues at coordinate 76,477 of MU789052.1, forward strand.
CATTTACTGTTCATAAATCTGCACCTAATTAACTTAATAGGCAATGCCAAACACAAGAAAGTATCAGCGGCGCTCTTCTAGTTCATAAACTTACAGGACACTACAATGGCCACACACTAATGGAGGAGAAAATGCCACAAAAGTTAAACATCCGGAGTCAGGGGAACTCAGCAGTCGCCATTGTCATCGTCATCACGGTAGATGCTCTCAGCCATCTGCCACACTTGGACAGTATTGTCTTCTGCAACACTTGAAATGACCCATGGCTCGTTCTTGTTCCATGAAAAGTCAGAAATCTTTGCTTTGTGACCACCATGAGAGAAGAGAAGTTCAGAGGGCCCATCTTCAGCTTCCCCTTCCAATTGCTCGTCACCAATCCTGAAGACATAAAACCAAATCAAATCAACCGATATTCGAGTAGAATGATAGGCGAGTAAACAAAGACAGTTTGTAATAAGGTGCAGTTGAGTATTCTTTGGTTATTATCATTATGTGTTGTGAGATTCATTTGCATGAGGTACCTGTTAAGATCCCAGACCATCAACCTTCTATCACCAGCTGAAGATGCCAGTACGGTCTCATGATTAGGATCCCATTCTACCTGAAATACCTCATCCCTGCAAAAATCATTATGGTTTAGTGAGAAAAGGTTTAGCATTTGCAGAAACAAAAGGTAGTGTAGTCATTCAATTTAGAATGCATGAGAATTAAGAGAAAAGTCCGAATAACTGCTGGGTAAGGCCAACGCTATTTGGATTGGCTTATTTTAAGTGCTTATGGCTTTTTTAGTTTGTGTGGTATTTGACAATGATAAAAAGTGATTAAAAGCACTTACTTTTAGGCATAAAAAGTACAAAAATAAGCCAAAAGCCAAAAGCCAAAAGTTAGATATTACTAACTTATGCCTTTTGACTTTTAGCTTAAAAGCTAGAACTTTTTATAAGCCAATCCAAACACCTTCCAAGAATCTCCAGCTATTGGTGACAATACAGTTACAGTCTGGAAAATTATTATAATGAACTAACATAGAGGTATCATATTACAATGTCATCAAATAAACTTTTCTCAAGGCTGTAGCATGTAAGAAAGGAGGAATTAGCTGAGGAAGAGCATCAGCAGGGGTCAAAAGCAACAAAAGATTTGACCATTTTCCATGTACAAGGGAAAAATTACTCAGCAAGGACATAAAGTCAGACCATTTCAATTTTCAAGTAACTTTAATGAATACGTCGTAGTTTTCATTGCTTTTGTTTCAAAAGGAGCTTATTTTGCTTGTTAGTGGATCCAAACATCAATAAGTCAATCAGCAGCAGAGACAAGCATCATAGAACTGTGCTTTGCATAGTTTCTATGCCATAAAGACAAGGGAGTGACTTCACAGTTTGACTGCACTAAATTTGAGAACTCATATGTAAAGCTGAAGGACATACGTGTGACTACCAAACACATGCAATGGAGTGCTCAGGTTTCGCATGTCGAACAGCCCGACAGTACTATCTGATGATGCTGTAGCAAGAATCCACTCATTATACGAGTTGAAGGATAAACAATTCACCTGAAAAGTGGAATAAAAAACAAGATCAGCAAGACTACATAACCGGGAAAATGTTGAGAAAAAATTGTTCAGACAGTGAACATGTTATTCACTTTCTGATCTCACAATTAATTAATGGATGTGAATCAGGTGACCAGTTTAACAACTCTTGAACAGATACAATAGAATCGCCAACACGTCTTACGAATTACCATAGTTAAAGGTGCCATTAGTTCCATTTACCCAAAACATCTGAATTGTCCTGTCCAATTGTTCCAAATGAAGCTTTCTTAATTTAACAGTTACTGTTCACATGCCCGAGAAGACTCCTTGACTAGTTTCATGACATTGTACACGAATCTAGTTCAGAGTGTGTCTTCTGTACAGCAATGAGAGATGTTTCAGAGAACATGAGTCGTGGACCGCAATCCACTTTTTGTTCCTATTATGGTTTCTTCTGTTTCTTCATAACATTAAGTTGGAAGCCTTGCTATAATGAGTACTTGAGGTACATTTAAGCAAGACAGATAACCAAGCATGAGATATATTGATATTTCAACCTGTCTTGATCTGCACTTAGAAGCCCAATATAAAAGGAGGCCAGCAATATGTGTTGTGCAGCCTCATTCACATGGTTGAACACTCATTAAAGGAGAACCTTCCCTGCTATATATTTGGTGGGAAAGTATAGTTGCAAGAATAATAATAGGGAAACAAGCAATTAGAATAACATAGTCACGATCAATGTCAATAATACAGATCAAACAGTGTTTAGTACAATATTTAGCAGATAGAAACTAAAAAGTAAAGAGAAAAGACACTTGCCGCTTTCTCGTGCACTACAACAGAGTGTTGAGATTTGTTTGTCCTTAAGTCCCAAATGATCAGACGACAATCATCTCCAACAGAACCAAATAGGTTCTCGTTCTTTGGATGCCACGATACGTCATCAACTACATCTGCATGTTCCTATACACAAAATAACAGAATTAAAATCTCATCTGCCGCAGCAAGTACTTCACCTCCAGAATTAACAAAAGTAACACAGTTGAATCAGCACATAAGCAAAAGTATTGGGGTGAAAAACATAGATCAATCTACCTCGTATGTATGATGGGCCAAAAGCACTTTATTTTGAGGCATTGCAGAAACATCCCACAAACAAATCTTTCGATCATCCGAACCACTCAAAAGATAACCCTCTTTAAATGGGCTCCACGATAAGCCATAACCTTCTTTATCATGGCCTCTAAGTCGAACATCAGGGTCGCAAGATCCCCCTTCATGATCGAGTGGCTGTTTACAACTGTCAAAAACATAAACTTCAGCGCTACTGGTCTTTGCCGCAATTACAGCTGGCTTTTGTGGCATACATCTCCCCCTATTCACTTCTCCATCAACATGTATCTTTTGTACTACCTCTACCTGCAAACATTAAGGAAATGACTTAACCACTTGTTTACATGTGTTAACATTACAAAAATATTGCAACTAAAACTTCCTGTAATAAAACACTAATAGGCTCCTACACTGGGGCGGATGCAGTTAAGGACTTATGGGTAGCTCGGACGTTAAGGACTTATGGTAACTCGGACTCTATATATGTGTTAAAGATCCCTAAATACGTCCAAATAATAGCTTTAGAATCCAGTAAATCAAATGGGTAGTGATAGAACCCCAAACTCAGAACCATAATATTCAAATCCTGTATCCACCTCTCCTCCTACACATAAGCCTGTTCAGTCGGACAAAGCTTATTCATTTAAACATTTCACCAAACAGTTCAAAACAGTCTATATAAGCATTACAAAGGCGTATTTACACGCATCTTAAGAATATATTTTTAGCTACATACACCGGCTCGGAATATTTAATCTTAGGTGGACTTTTGTCGGAAATATCTATATTTAAACTAATGTAAGTATTTTTTTTTACACTATCAATGTAATTTAATCACTAACATACCTTAGGGATTTGAGGGTTACTGAGATTGTGTTCGATTCCTGAAGCAGGATTACGGGGAAGATGGACGTTAGCGACCATGAGAAAATTGGGGAAATCATCGGAAGTGTGGGTCCCCAGAATGAGCTTGTGCGTTAAAAAGGAACCGTTGTCGACCGCAGGTGACGGAAGCCATTGAACGGTGAGAGAAGGCCATTCAAGGGCATGACAGATGACAAGGTCGTAAAGTAACGGCGTGTTCTTCTTCCAAACGGAGAATTCCTCTTCCACTTCTTCTTCCGTTCCTCCCGCCGCCTCCATTTCTGCTTCTGTCATTGATGAGAAATGAGGGTTTTGATTCCCGCCAAAAATGAAAACGGAGTCTGCGAAAGGCGGTTGGAGAATTATTACCGCTATAAATACTGGTACTGTTGCTTCAGTGGATGGCAGTGGGCTTCGGCCTATTGCCGTAGTCCAAGGTCCATTGCTATATCATGCCGTCCAAATATTTTAATAGCCCATATTTTTATCTTTGACCCGAAATGGCCTTTAGGCCCAATTCTTTTGCAAGTTATAGCCATAATTCCCAATGCACGTCTCTTCCCATTTTATTCATATTTCCTACTCCTCTGGTTGTTAGTTATTCTCCTCCCACTTCCATCATCGATATAATCACCACCAATCCAGCTTATCTCCAGCACCTTCCTCACACCACCGCTCCAACTTATCTCCACCATCGAACTCACTACCATCGATTCATTATATATTTCCATAAGTAAATCTTTATCTCCCTCTCAAAACACTCTCAAATCTCAACCCCAAAAAACAAATCAAGACCAAAAAAAATTTATAGAAATAATTTTTCTTTGTCTAAAACATCTTCACCATTACCTCTAACCAATGATAATTTTATTATCGTTTGTGTTGCTTCCTTCCTCTTCTATAAAAGTCATGCAATTTTAGATCTGTAAGGAATTATAGCAAATACTTGGCTGGTGATATCTACCGGCCATGGCTGCGATCGGATAAAGACTCTAGTGGCCTTCCTTTTTGCTTTTCTTTTCGGCTCTGACTTTTGTGCAGCTACCTTACAATGTATATACAATGTATACATGTTGTATAATAGGTGTATATGTACTATTATACAATTTATATATACTTTTTATACAATATATAATGTCGCTGATGGGTTATCGGTGCTTTGTGAGCCGTTTGGAGGTTGGGCTTCATGATTATTTTGGATGAATTTATGTGAATTTCCTAAGAAGAAGTAAAAGGAGAAGTGTATTTGTGGAGGTGGTTATTGTTGTTGTCTTCTTCTTCTTCTTCTTGAATATGAGATGTATAATTTGTGTATATCATGTAAAATAAATATATATTTAGTGTACCTTTATGTATTATCTATGTATCTGTATACACTTTGAGTTTTTATACAATATATACTGATTATACAATTTTAACTACGAGAATTTTTTCAGTCTTTGGGTTATTTTTGGTGAGAAAAAAAGAGATGGAATTGTATATACACTATTACATTGTATAAATTTTTTATATAAAATGTATCCTATATTTTTTTCAGTGTATCCCTAAATCCTAATGTATCTTTAGTGCACCCCTATATATATAATACTAAATTTTTTATTTCATGACCGATAATTTCAAGATCTTCTTTTCTCTTTCAAGCTTCAAAACTGGGGAAAAAATTAAGAATAAAGAAAATTGAACTTACATATGCCAAGTAGAAGAGGCATACATGATACCACAATATTGTAGTCTCTGCAGCGTGTAGCCCTATTAGTTTAATAGGTATTTGTTTTGGGGACAGTACAGTTGGCACACTGTATTATGTACATTTATTGTCCAAATTGATACGCGAAAATTCTTAGGTATTAGTAATCACTTTCTCTTGTCCAGTAACTACATCTCTTTAATTTGCTCATCTAATTCTTCTGCACCTAGCAAATCGTGTACTTATAAAAATTTTGAACTGTGAAAAAAAGAAAGAGAAGTAAAAATAGCCTTCATACGTAACTTTATGTGCACAAATAGCCACTAAAAGCTCATGTCTTTATTTTAAAGCCAATGTTTTAAATGTCTTTAGTCTTTAGCCACTGGTTTAATAAACTTTAACTGCCCGGACGATAATACCCTTCTGCTCATGTCCTTAACTTCAGGACTACATGTCCTTAACTTTTGAACTTGAAACTCTAAGTTCAAGACTTCAAGACTACATGTCCTTAACTTTTTAACCTGTAACTCTAAATTCAGGACTTCAGGACTTCAGGACTACATGTCCTTAACTTTTTAACCTGTAACTCTAAGTTCAGGACTTCAGGACTACATGTCCTTAACTTTTGAACTTGGAACTCAAACTTCAAGACCAAGCGTCCTTAACTTTTGAACTTGTAAATCAAAGTTAAAGACCTATTGTCCTTAACTTTTGAACTTGCTTGTCCTTAACTCTTGAACGTGTAACTGTAAGTTAAGGACTGTCTCTCCTTAACTTTTGAACTTGTAAGTCGAAGTTAAGGACTTATTGTCCTTAACTTTTGAACTTGTAATTGTAAGTTAAGCACTGTTTGTCCTTAACTTTTGAATGTTAACTGTAAGTTAAGGACTGTCTGTCCTTAACTTTTAAACTTGTAACTGATGTCTGTCCTTAACTTTTGAACTTGAAAATCAAAGTTAAAAGATTTAAATTTGGGAGAGTCTGCGACATTATTCTTTGGCTATGAATTGCAATCATTATTTTTGTTTCTTTTATTTTGTGCTTTCCAACTGAATCATGCAAGGACAACAGAAGGTCTACACCCTACGTACAAAGTTCTGTTACTAACTTTTGAACCATGATTATTGAAAAATTCTGTTAAAGAGCTTTTGTCTTTTAATGAATGCTTACAAGCGATGTGCATTAGAATGACTGTGTATATAGGCTCCGCCACCTTAACATAATGCAACAGTTATGGAGAAGGCACGGAGAGAGAGAAAAGCAAGGGAAGAAATGGTGAAAATGTCTTTTCATATTAATAAGGCAGTGGCTATTTTTGCTCAACATTAGAATTGCTGGATAAAAAATGAATACTACCTTAAATAGTGGCTACTCCATGCCATTTCTACATGAATTGTCTGACTAATATTTATCATTACTGGATGATATTTGTTTTCTCCGAGCAGCTAAAAGTAAATTTCTCTCTATCATCACTTGGGGTTAAGTTCTCAATAACCTTGAAATGAGCTTGTCTTGAATTTTTAAGGTCTTTTTTTTACGTTTAGCCAGCGTCAGAAATCAAAAAAAGTTTAAAATTTGTATTTATATTTTATATGCATAACGTATATATGTACAAAAAATATATAATTTTCGGCTATTACTTTAAGAGTGGCTATACAATATCATTTCCCTATTTTAGGGCAACGTTTAATAAGTTTTACCCCAACAAAACTTTTAATTTTTAACTTGAAGGTTTGCCCACTAATTATGTAACGCCCCAAATGCTAAAAGTTAAAAACCACTCCTTATGATATGTTATTTCTGCCATTTTATTCATAATCTTAGCAAATAGCCATTTTTCAACTCTTGTAACTTAAAAATTGTCAATGTTCTAGAATATTACATAGTACAAGTGAAACCTCAGATTTTGAAACTCCAGAACAATTGTTTTTTTATAAAAAAAAAAAAAGGATGAAAGTGGCTAGAACAACCAAGCCGTTACTGAGGTACTTCGTGGCATTATGATTAGTGCTAATGCTTTTTCTCAAATCGTAATACATATAATTTGCAGGATTTATAATTTCTGAACCTGCTATTTGATTAATGAGGTGGACTACGATGATTTCGTTGCACAAGAACAAGGGGATATTCAGAATTGTAACAACTATAGGAGTATAATGGAGGTCAGCTATGGAAATGCATTGGAAAGGAAATGAGCGAATGAGAGAAGAAAGGAAATGTATTCTCATTGAATCAAAGCTGAGCTACGGAAGAATCTAGAAATGAAAGATAATACTCCCTATTTATACACATAACTAACTAACTAACTTATTAACTTAATTCTACACTAATACCAGCTCGCTAACAGCTGGCACACAACTGCACCACTACTACTAACTACCAGTCTCAACAGTATAAAGTTACTAAGTCATACCATGAAAGTTTGGGAGAGGGTGGTGGAAGGAGGGTAAGGAGGGCGGTATCTATATCAAAAACCAGTTCGGGTTCATGCATGGTCGCTCTACTACAGAAGCTATCCATTTTATTAGGAGGTTGGCGGAACAGTAGAGAGATAGGAAGAGGGATCTGCACATGGTGTTCATTGATTTAGAGAAGACGTATGATAAGGTCCCTAGGGACGTTCTTTGGAGATGCCTGGAGGTGAAAGGTGTGCCGGTAGCTTATATTAGGGCGATAAAGGATTTATATGATGGAGCTAAGACTCAGGTTAGGACTATGGGAGGTGATTCAAAGCCTTTTCCAGTAGTTATGGGATTACACTAAGGATCTGCGCTCAGCCCGTTCTTATTTGTCCTAGTAATGGATGCATTGACACATCATATTCAAGGTGAGGTGCCATGGTGTATGTTGTTCGCTGATAATATAGTTATGATTGATGGGACGAGAGGCGGCGTTAATGAAAGACTGAAGGTATGGGGGCAGGTCCTGGAGTCTAAAAGTTTCAAGTTGAGTAGGACCATGTGACGACCCAAAGGGTCATCACCTGTTTCCTCATTCTTTCCCTGCTTTTGAGGCCTTGAAAACCTAATTTTTACTTACTTCGATTTGCGTGCGCATTCCGGACGCGTAGCCGAAAAGCTTTTATGTTGAAATATGTGAATTCTGTAAAAAAAATTTGAAGAATTTTGATATTAAGATGATTAAAGTTGACTCTGGTCAACATTTTAGGTAAACGGACCCGGACCCGAGATTGGATGATATCGAAAGGTCCGTAGAAAAATATGGGACTCGGGCATGTGCCCGGAGTCAAAATCCGAGGTCTAAAACCCGAGTAAAAGAATTTTTTTGTTAAATTATTTTTCTAAAATTGTTAAGAAAAATGGAAAAAAAAAATTAATTAAAGACTAGGGTATCGGGCTCGTATTTTGGTTCCGACGCCTGGTACAAGTCTTATATATTGTTTAAGCGCTTTCTGTGAAGTTTGGTCGAAATCGGACGTCGTTTCACGCATTTCGGACTATAAGTTCCAAGTTTGAATGAAGTTTAGAAGAAAAATCATGTGTTTTTATGCTTGATTCTATGTAAATGATGTTATTTTGGCGATTTGATCGCACGAGTAAGTCCGTAGGATATTTTTGAGGTTGTGTGCATGTTTGGTTTGGAGCCCCGATGTCACGACCCCAGTTCACCCTCCATGAACATGTCGTAATGGCACCTAGTTCCTACGATTAGGTAAGCCTACAATGCGGAAGATAAATCATAATTGCGGAATAAAATAAATAAACTGAACCAGTGAAATAAAAATGGTGTTTAAGGTGCCGCTTGGCACATACCATAACAATTCTCAAAGCTAACAACTTTTCCCAAAACCCGAAAACTCAGAAATCACAAACTAAGGGGATACATAAGAGGCTCTGACTCAAGAATATCTATACAAAGGAGAAATACTAAAAGAACTATAGTTTTTACAGAAAGCTGGGAAGGGACTCCTCGGTCTGCGGACGTAGCAGATATACCTTGAAGTCTCTACCGATACGCCTCCTTCCAAGGCTGACAGAACTGAACGGGAGTACCTGTATATGCACAACAAAAATGTGCAGAAGAGTAGCATGAGCACACCAGTAAATATCAAGACTAACCTCGATGGAGCAGTGACGAGGAACAGTCATGACACCTACCGGCCAATAACAGTAAAATCATATAAATAATGGTAATGACCTATAAATATGTAAAGACTACAGGAATGACCAAGAATGCCACAACTCGCAATAAGATATAACACAACAATAAACAACAAGAATATAATAAACGATGATATAGAATGATGGCAAAAATCACAAAGCAAATACTAAGGTCACAGCACAGTAAGGGGGGGAACAAGCCAATAGCTCATATCCTACAATGATGTTCACAAGGGCCTTATTCAACTCCTCCCACCATTTCACCGAGTCTCGGACAACCCCCAACTCGTATAATATCCAGCATCTGAAATCTAACAATTGGCATCATGTGCCCCATCAATCTCATGATCATACTGACGATCAACTGGCTCACCAGGGCTACTCTCTCAACTATAAGGAATCAAAGAGTGCGTACCCCCACCCTTAGGAAAATCAGGAGGGATTCACCTCAAATGGGAGTTTTCAGCTACGTGTATGCTTGTGCAAGTGTTTCAAATACAAAATTCTATCAACCAACAAACATGAAAAAGGAGGACGGGCCGCACGTACGATGTTCCCTCACAACTCCCAACTGGTAACGTTCATACAGATAAACAATCCACAATCACAATAACAAACAATTAGGAATGCCTCAACGGGCCGTCACAACTCTATACAATCAACCCCTCACATAACCCACCTTATTTCGCCACGTGTGCAATAATAATATAATAAGCACCGCCTTATTTCGCCACACGTGCATAACAATGTCCCACATTATTTCGTCACATGCGCAACCCACAAATAAGCATATAACATATCCCGCCTTATTAAGCCGCATGTGCAAAACATCAATAACAACAATAGCACGGCAAGGACCTCGTGCATCACAATATCAACAAATCGCACGGCAGAAACCTCGTGCATCACAATATCAATAATCGCACGGCAGAAACCTCGTGCATCATAATATCCACAACCGCACGGCAGAGACCTCGTGCATCACAATATCAACAATCGCACGGCAGAAACCTCGTGCATCACAATATCAACAATCGCACGGCAGAAACCTCGTGCATCACAATATCAACAACCGCACAATAAATGACAATAGATATATACAGGAACAGGCAAGAGAAATCAACACAAGAATTTCCGTTCACCAGAAGACGGCTAACTACCAAGGAATAATCGTAACAGGGAAATGCTAAGCGCAATAAGAACAACTCAACAAGAGAGAAAATACTATGCAGCAACGATTCCATAATACGTAATTCAACAACGAAGGAGTTAACATAAGTCACGTAAGTGTCAAATAAGGAAAATATCAACTAAACATAGGATATCTAATTTCTTTAACATTAGGCCCGAATTAATTACATGAGAGATAGAAATAATAATTTTAAATTTTAAGACAAGCAATTAGGAAGGATAACATGGCTAGATAAGGGTAATTGTCTTCAGTTAAACAAGTAAAGGCCAAGTAGGCAACAAGAATAAACCAAAAGGGCAAATAAATTCCAAGTAAGTCATGTAGAAGTAAAACTAATAACAGGTAACTCAATTGTATTAATATTATCTTCTTACTCGGTGAATTTCACAAGTCTAAGAGCCTAAAAGGGACAATTTACCACAAATAAATCCGAGCACGCACTCGTCACCTCGCGTACACGGACTACAATCAACATAGAAGACTCAAATCCTAGGGGGAAGTCCCCCACACAAGGTTAGGCAAGATACTTACCTCAAAACTGGAAAAATCAACTAGCAACCACGTTCTTGCCACGAGTACTCGACTCCAAATGGCCCAAATCTATTCAATTAAATCACACACTATAAATAATATCTCAAGCAACTCATTCTATAATTAAATTCAAAGCTAAAGCGCAAAATTAGGTAAAATGACCAAAATGCCCCCAGGCCAACGTCTCGGAATTGGATAATTTTTACATTTTCAGAACCCTCGTACTCTCACGAGTTTAACCATGTAAAAATCTCTCAAATCGGAGGCCAAACACTCCTTCAAAATCCAACATTTCGGTCTATGAAGTTCTACCCATTTTTCATTCAAAAACTGAAATTAAAGGATGAAATTAAGAGGAGATTCATGGAAGTTAGTCTAAATCGAGTGAGAAACACTTACCCAAGTTGCCCAGGTGAAAATCCCTCCAAAAATCGCCAAGGACCGAGCTCCCAAGTCAAAACTGTGATAAAATGAAGGAACTCTCGAATTTGGGATTAAATCTGTCTGCCCAGACATTTAGACCATCGCGAACGCGACAGGTCTCACGCGTTCGCGAAGAAGAAAAATAGAAGGTCCCCAAAATGCCCTTCGCGTTCGCGAAGGGAGGGATACGAATGCAAAGGCCTGGCACAGCAAGCTACGCGAACGCGAGACAGTTCACGCGAACGCGTTGAAGAAAAATAAAGGTCCTTCAATTTGCCCAACGCGAATGCGTGGAAGGCGACGCAAACGCGATGAAAGACGAGGCAGAGCTTCGCGAACGCGAGGCTCTAAATGCGAACGCGTAGAAGGATTTCCCGGTAGCCAAAATAAGCCTTCGCGAACGCGAAGGACTTGGCGCTAACGCGAAGGACTTGGCGCTAACGCGAAGAAGGCACACCAGAAGCAGCTACAGCAGTTCAAAAATAGGAGGAAATGACCCGTTGAGCATCTCAAACACATCCGAGGTCCCCGGGACCTCAACCAAACCTACAGACATACCCCATAACATCATTCAAACTTGTACCAATCCTTAAATCACCCAAAACAATGTCGGAAACACGAATTAATCAAGGATTCAAACCTATGAACTTCAAATTCTAACCAAACACACTTTCGATTAAAAACCTATCCAAACCTTATCCGAATGACCTGAGATTTTGCACACACATCCCAAATGACATAACGGAGCTACTGAAACTTCCTAAATTCCAATCCGGCCCTCGAATCAAAAACTCACTATCCGACCGGAAACTTCAAAACTTCAAACTTCGGCATTTCAAGCCTAAATGAGCTACAGACTTCCAAAATACATTCCGAACACGCTCCCAACCTCGAGATCACCTAATGGAGCTAACGAAACCATCAGATTTCCATTCCGAGGTGGTCTTCACATTGTTCCAAATACGGACCATTTTTCAACTCTTAAGCTCTCATTTAGGGACTAAGTGTCCCAAAACACTCTGAATCCTAATACCGAACGTCCCGACAAACCACAATAGCAGAAATGAACTTAGGGAAAACAGTTAATGGAGGATCGGGGCGTATATTCCAAAAATGACCGGTCGGGTCGTTACGTCCTCCTACACTTAAACATTCGTTCGTCCTCGAACGAGCATGGAGAACATATCTGAAGTCTTCAAGTCATTTAGTGCACACTTCCCACATGCACCCGCGGGTGATCCCACGTCACCCCAATCCACATAAGCATGACCGCACCATTTCAACTGAAATTTACCCTTCCTAGCAATAACAGTAGGCCTTCAAGCCAGAATTCTCACCTCCCATCCGATTCCAAAAGACCCGATTCTAAATCTATATCCGGCATCAGTCTCAACCAGCTATTGTAGTCCAAGCCAACACACACAGGGTATAGCCACACGACACGACACACCGCACATAGGCCCACAATAATATTCCTGATAGCAATACTTGCCTGATGTCAAATCAGCACTAGCCTTAAGCCTCATATCCAATAGGAACTCCTTTCGAACCTCCACAACACTTGTGATGATACAATAACCACGAAACCACATGAAAGAACATCCGATTAACCAAATCTCAGCCAACACCAATGGTTACACACCCCACAAGCTAAACTCAAGAAGAATAGAGCGGAAATGACTGAGTATGAGAAAGGAAACACATAAGGGAACTAACAAGCAAATCAAACTAGCACAATTTCTTCTAAAACACAATCAACAAAGACATCTATCAAGAAAGAATGAAAGCATATGAAAGAATCACAAGGATCTTATACTGATATAACTCTCACCGCAGCACGCAGCCCGGTCTCAACATATCAAACACCTGAAGCCACGAGGGTCCCGCCCTCAATCACTGAATCACAAGTAGGGCTCATACTAACCCATCTAGAAACTCTCACTGGATCAATCATGTCTATAATTTACAACACACCCTGGCTCCCACACCGGTGGAGCATAGAAAATCACAGCTCGTAAGCAAAAATACTCAAAAGTGACATCAAACCTACCAAAACAAACAACAGGAATTTACTACTAGCCTCGTAGCTCTCGACAACAGCTAGAAACAGACAATAGACATGGCTATCACTCATAGAGCCTCCCAACAGGATAATCACATAAATAAAGTGCAAATCATGAAGCTCTTTCATAATGGAACAGTAAACAAGGAACTCACTCTGATAGGTAGAACTGTGATGGACTACAGATAGTTCCTTTCTATAACAAACTGAATCCGTACCTGAGTGACATTAGTTGGCGCACCGGCCTCAAACCTACTTTATGAACACATCAATGGGTCGGGCCTCCCCTTCTTGGGCGCCCTCTACCTGCCTGAATACCTCGCTGGGACTCACTGGTCTGAAGCCTGGGACAATCTCTCATCATGTGGCTAGTATCTCC
>MU789052.1:94584-104849 GCA_026770625.1 Nicotiana glauca
AACTCTCGAATTTGGGATTAAATCTGTCTGCCCAGACATTTAGACCATCGCGAACGCGACAGGTCTCACGCGTTCGCGAAGAAGAAAAATAGAAGGTCCCCAAAATGCCCTTTGCGTTCGCGAAGGGAGGGATGCGAACGCGAAGGCCTGGCACAGCAAGCTACGCGAACGCGGGACAGTTCACGCGGACGCATTGAAGAAAAATAAAGGTCCTTCAATTTGCCCAACGCGAACGCGTGGAGGGCGACGCGAACGCGATGAAAAACGAGGCAGAGCTTCGCGAACGCGAGGCTCTAAACGCGAACGCATAGAAGGATTTCCCGGTAGCAAAAATAAGCCTTCGCGAACGCGAAGGACTTGACGCGAACGCGAAGAAAGCACACCAGAAGCAGTTACAACAGTTCAAAAATAGGAGGAAATGACCTGTTGAGCATCCGAAACACACCCGAGGTCCCTGGGACCTCAACCAACCTACAGACATACCCCATAACATCATTCAAACTTGTACCAATCCTTAAATCACCCAAAACAACGCCGGAAACACGAATTAATCAAGGATTCAAACCTATGAACTTCAAATTCTAACCAAACACACTTTCTATCAAAAACCTATCCAAACCTTGTCCGAATGACCTGAGATTTTGCACACACATCCCAAATGACATGACGGAGCTACTGAAACTTCCGGAATTCCAATCCGACCCTTGAATCAAAAACTCACTATCGGTCTGGAAACTTCAAAACTTCAAACTTCGACATTTCAAGCCTAAATGAGCTACAGACTTCCAAAATACATTCCGAACACGCTCCCAACCCCGAAATCACCTAGCGGAGCTAGTGGAACAATCAGATTTCCATTCCGAGGTTGTCTTCATATTATTCCGAATACGGACCATTTTTCAACTCTTAAGCTCTCATTTAGGGACTAAGTGTCCCAAAACACTCCAAATCCTAATACCGAACGTCCCGACAAACCACAATAGCATAAATGAACTTAGGTAAAATAGTTAATGAAGGATCGGGGCGTATATTCCAAAAACGACCGATCGGTCATTACACCCGAGGGCTCAGGTGAGATTTGGATAGGCATCAGATTGCATTTCTCATATTTTAAAAATCTGGTATTATGGTCTCTGCAACTTTCGCAAATGCGAAGCCAGGGTTCGTATTTGTGAATGCCCAGCTATGGCAATTGCACAGGCTATATCGCAAATGTGAAACCAGCCCAGGTAGGCCAAGCTTCACAAATGCGAAGCCAGTGATCGCAAACGCGACTGAAGGCCATCGCAAATGCGATGCCTCTTTTGTAAATGCGAAACCTGCCCTCCAGAACTGAGTTCGCAAATGAGAACCAAAATGTCGCAATTCCCAGGCCTGCATTTTTTCCCAATTGCGAACCTTAGTTCGCAATTCCCATATCCGACGCCCGGCAAATTTTATACTTAGTCGAATTTTCACCACTTTTCATCATTCTTTCAAAACCCAAACACCATAGGTGATTTTTCAAGAGAAAACTTCATCCCAAACCACTTGTAAGTTGATTTTTACTCGATTCTTTCAATCTCTAACATCATTAAACATGTTTTCCACTTGAAATCAAGGATTTTCATGGGTGAAATTGGGGTTTTTGGGTAGAACCTAGGTTTTTTATAAATTGGGGAGTTGGACCTCGATTTGAGGTCCGATTTCAAAAAAAAAATTACATATTTGAGTTCGTGGGGGAATGGGTAACCGGATTTTGGTCCGAACCTCGAGTTTTGACCACGTAGGCCCGGGGGCGTTTTTTGGAATTTTTGGGAAAAACTTGGAAAATCATTTTTATGTATTCAAATTGATTCATATAGTGTTTCTTAAAGTAATTGAACAATTTGTGATTAGATTCGAGCGAATTGGAGGTAGAACCGCGAGGTAAAGCGATAGTTGAGGATTAAGTGAATTTCAAGGCTTTGAGGTAAGTATTTTGGTTTAACTCTAGCTTGAGGGAATAAGAGTTGAGTCTTGTTGCTAATTGCTATGTGATCGAGTATGATGAATAAGCATGGTGACGAGTATCTATACATTGGTGTCTAGCATGAACGTGAGTCTTTATAATGTGATTACCATGACTTGATTATGAACTCCGTATTTATTGAAGAATTTCTATATGTTGTGAATAACATGTGAACGGTAAAAAATGATTATTTAATTCCTGGGAGCATTGGCTCGAATTGTGATACGAATATTGAAAGTATATGAAATGACTGGATTCTTTGGAGCGTTGGCTCAAAATGGTAGAGTGACTTATAAGATAAGAAAAGTAATAAAAAGAAAGCGTTGTTGATTATTCCCTTGCCGGGACGTTTGGTTGAACTTGTTGGATTCTTTCCCTTGCCGGGATTTTTGTCAAATATTTGCTTATATTTATGTCCCTTAATTGTGACTGTTGTTTGGGGAACCAGAATATTAAATGATATTGAGGAGCGGGTTGCGCGCCGCAACAATGACGTCGAGGAGCGGGTTGCACGCTACAACATTGATAAATGATAAATGACATGGGTCGGGTTGCACGCCGCGACAGTGGTATTTGTGGATCGGGTTTTGCGCCGCAACAATGGTAATTATAGAGCGGGTTGCATGCCGCAACAGTTATTGATACCATGTGTTTGTATTGAGTGTTGATTCCTTGTTCATTGTGAATCTAAGCTGCTTTAATTTTGTTACCTGGGATTGCTGTTAATATTGTATCTCCCTATAACATGTTTCCCCTCCCATGTTATTAATTGCCTTGTATTCGATATGCCGCTGTATATTTATAACTGCAAAGGTTTATGTGGTGTCCAGTCTAGCCTCGTCACTACGTTATCGGGGTTAGGCTAGATACTTACCAACACATGGGGTCGGTTATGCTGATGCTACACTTCTGTGCATTTTTGCACAGGTCCAGGTTTTGAGGAGCAGCAGCAACATTAGTAAGGGAGCAGGTTTTCATTTTCACGAGACTGTGGTAGCCTTGCAGGCGTCCGCAGGCCCGATGTCTCTTCTTTATGTTCTCTTTTAGACTGTTGCCTCATTATTTTCGAGAAGGACAACTTATATATTTCTTTCAGACCATTGTATTTAGTATATTCTTAGTAGTTCGTGAGTACTGTGACACCAAATCTTGGGTAGAGGCTATTATTGACTATTCCGCGTTTTGATTTGAGTTTATAAATCAGACTTCCGCTGTGATTCTTGTTAAATTTCGTGTTCTATATTGATATTGTAAACCGCTAAAGTAATTGTCTAGTAATGAAAGGGTAA
The DNA here is from genome assembly GCA_026770625.1 of Nicotiana glauca. Classification (NCBI taxonomy): domain Eukaryota; kingdom Viridiplantae; phylum Streptophyta; class Magnoliopsida; order Solanales; family Solanaceae; genus Nicotiana; species Nicotiana glauca. The sequence continues at coordinate 97,864 of MU789052.1, forward strand.
ATGAGTTGGCTTGTCTAGCTATCACGAGTAGGCGCCATCACGATCGCGATGTTGGAAAATCCGGGTCGTGACAGACCAAGATGGAATATTTGGAGTGCAAGTTCAGTGATGTGTCGTGGGAAGCATGCGGGCAGGTGAGGCTTCACTCGCAAGTCATCCCTAAGAGAGAGAGTTTCGAGTACCTATGTTCTATTATCCAAGGAGATGGGGAGATCGACGGGGATGTCACACACCGTATCGAGGTAGTATGGATAAAATAGAGGTTAGCATCTGGAATCCTGTGTGACAAGAAGGTGTCATTGAAACATAAAGGTAAGTTCTATAGAGCAGTGATTAGACTGGCCATGTTGTATGTGGTTGAGTGTTGGCTAGTCAAGAATTCTCATATCCAGAAGATGAAAGTAGACGAAATGAGGATGTTGAGACGGATGTGCGGGCACACTAGATTGAATAAGACTAGGAATGAAGATATTCGGGAGAAGGTGGGCGTGGCTCCCATAGACGACAAGAGGCAGGAAACAAGGCTTAGATGGTTCCGGCATGTGCGGAGGAGGAGCTTTGATGCCCTGGTTAGGAGGTGTGAATGATTGGCATTGACAGGTCCAAGGAGAGGCAGAGGGCGGCCTAAGAAATATTGGGGCGAGGTGATAAGGCAAGACATGGCGCAACATCAGATTTCCGAGAACATGGCCATGGATAGGGATGTGTGGAGGTCGAGCATTAGGGTTGTAGGTTAGGGGGTAGTTGAGAGTATTTTTTCGTTGTTCTGGCTAGTCTGACAGTGTTTTATATAGGACTGCTAGCGGTTATTGTTCCATCGCACTTTCTATTTTTTTGTTTATTATTTTTTACTTTTATTTTATAATTTATTTTCAATTTTTATTATTGTCATAACTATTGTCCTTCTCACTTATTTGTTTTCACTTATGGTGCTGATCTTATTATTATATTTTCTGTTGTTACAGATCCTTTGTTTCTGAGCCGAGGGTCTCCCGAAAATAGCCTCTCTACCCTCATAGGTAAGGGTAAAGTCTGCATACACTGTACCCTCACCAGATCTTACTAGTGAAATTATTTCTGGGTTGTTATTGTTGCTATTTGATCAATGACGACAACTGTTTATTCTCCTAAGATTTTCATAAGGTAGATTAGAATACTATGTAAATAATCTATGAAATAACCTTAGTATCAAACTGAAAATATCCTCTTAGTTCTGTTTTAACATAAACAGTAGATAGTTACACTCTGTTTGGATAATTGTTACCGATCATTTTATAATGTATCGTATTGTACTGTATTATTTTGTATCGTATCGTTTTTATGAATACAATATTTGGATAGATTGTATTGTATGCTGTTGTTACATAATATTTTGCTGTTTGGTTTGACTGTATCGTACTGTACTGTAACTGATAAGTTTACTAAAATACCCTCAATTATCTTAAATATTTATTTTTCAAAATTTACAAATAAAATTATTTAAGAAAACTCATTTCTATATTTATCACCAATTATGTCTTATTTATAAATTAAGCAGCTAAATTCATGTAAATTTATCGAAATTAGTGGAACAAGTTAAAAATATTAAAAATAATAAAAATCATTAGATCATAATAATAATTTAATTTTTTTTTTAAGTATACCCCATGCAAAATTTAGATCATAAGTAATATTTCCATAACTTAAGAATAAAAATTTAACAACGATGATAAAGAAACGAATAAAAGAGTTGACGGAATAAAGATAAATAATAGTACCTTGCACAATTGAAAACAACCAATATCACAAAGTTAATTGGAGATAAAGTAACTTGAATTGGAATTATAAATCAAAGTAGAAGAAAGAATGAAACAAAAGTAAGGAAAAACATATACCAAAAGAGTTGGAAGCGACAAAAGGAAAAACGAAATTTTCAAGTATATAGGTAATATTTGTGATTCTGTCTTTGAGTATTTATATAGGTTATTAGACTTCACATAGAATCATATGAGAAAAAGATTTTGCTATTATTTAAAATAAAAAAGGGTAAAGGGTAAAATAAAATTATATAGTAATAAATTAGGGGATAATTGGACAGAAAAATAGGAAACAATCCCACCACACCAAATCGGTTGTTCCAAAAAATAAAATTTTTTATTATTCTGGAATAATGAATTTAACAATACAATACAATCAATTTTAACTAAACAATCAAAATAAATATTGTTCTAGAAAAACAATACAATACGATACAATGGGTAACAACCATCCAAACAACCTGTTAGTTATCCACACTAAAAGGGTCATGGTAATATGTTCTAAGGCATGTATCAATTAAATTTATGGATCCTCCTATTTAAAAATAAAATAAAAAAATAAATTTATCCAATAAAATAAAAGATTCAACACAAGAAAAGATGAAAAACTTTTGAAAAATTGGAGGACATAGAAAATTCATTCCCCCAAAAAGTAAATTGTCACACCATGTAGTCCATCGCTTTTGCTTTCCAACCCAAATTTCCACTTGATATGTACAAAGGGGCCATCTCAAAGTACGTACATACTGCTACTTTACAAAAAGCAACAATCTGAAAGCAAACAGTAATAGGCCCCAATGTACATGCAATTCAACATAGGATATTAAGTGTCGAAGGATAATAGTTTCGGTATAAAAGTTGAGATTAACTTTATCCGATGTTTGGTTCGGATTTTGGCTAATACCGAAATAACTTTATAATAGGTATTCGTTTGGTATGAGTGATATGGGAAACTTTATAATAAGTGCTCGTTTGGTACGTGTGACATGGGAAAATTATTCCCGAAATTAAATTTAAGATATTAAATTTAAGATAAATTTATCCCATATTTGGTTAGAAAAATTATGGTATAACTAATACTGAAATTAGTTATCATAAATTGTAGTAATATTTTTTATTCCCATGAAAAGGTGAGATAACTAATCTCAAAATAATTAATCATGAGATAACTCCTCTAAAATGATAGGTTAAGATGGGATAACTAATCCCATGGTAATGAATGTCCACCACAAACAGTGTCACCGATTACCTATGTCAATGGAAGCAATAATTGTTTAATGACACAAAAACAATAATTTAAACTATATTTGCACAAGTTTGAATCTATGGAATACTAATAAAAGGGAAAATTTGGAAACAGTAAATCCAGCATATTCTGATCCCATTCCTTCTTTCCAGTTTTCACAACAGAACATTAATTGATTTAACAACACAACATAGTAACAGCAGAAAAAAAAAACATCCAAAAATATATATATTATGATTTTCAAAACTTAAGAAGTAAAAACTTAAAAAAAGCAATACAAAATTTAACAATAACGAGTACTATGGTACAAGGTTCATAATGTAGTAACATAATAGCATGAATATTAAGTTCACATGACCACACAAGCTGCAGGATTTTCATCACTAAAGGCAGTGGTATAACGAACTTCAGTAGAACTGGCACGTTGGAGCTGGTTACTTTGATAATCATCGACTCTCCTCACGTACCCAGCTGGTGCCTTCTTATCGTAAACGCCCTGCGCATAAGGATGAGCTACAACGTCGTATGGAACATAGGGCCAGATCTCTGCCCTCTTACCTGTGCGATGGGCAACACGGGCCACGACTTTCTCTGGATCGACATATCCCACTACTGTTAGCTTGTGTTGTTTGGGTTCCACTGTGACAGATTGAACTCCTTTCATTCCCTCTACGGACCTTCTCACTTTCCTCTCGCAACCTTCACAATCCATCTTCACTTTTACCTCCACTGTCTGGAAATCCATAGTTTTCATATATTCATGTATTAGATTCACAAAACAGCAACTTATAGTCTACACCACTTTGGCACATATCTTGAGCATAACACAAAGTATACAGATGTTTTCTTTAATTATGATTAATGGAAAGAGAGTATAGCCTCTATATTTGGACAATGTAAAATGAATCTCAGACCATCAGGTCACCTAAAGATAATCAGAAATGCCTATTCATAACAAGTAGAATTAATCACATGATAAAACAAGGCAAATATCATGCTACTACATGTTAAATTACACTAATATTGTAAAGATTAATTACAATATCAGTGTTAATCAGTATTAGTTAAATGCATTCATCGAAAGATAATATATAAAAAGCAAGGTGGTATTCAAGCAAACTATTATGTATAGACAATATAAAATGAAAAAACATACTAGCATTAGCCCCGGTAAATGTGCATTCGTCCTAGTAAGGGGTGGCAAAATGGTTAAAAGAAAACAATTATCCGCCCATATTATACAATACAATAAAAAATGGATCGGTCAATGAAATTTTTAAAAACGGGTCAAATATGGATAAGACTATATTATTAGAAAATAGATAACCAAATGAATAACTAACGAGTTTAATTTTTATATTTGTAAAGCTTCAAATTGAGGGTTTCTCAAGTTAGAAGACTAGGAATTCTCCCAAAAGTGATCATATTCAAGAAGTCATATTATCCGCCGGTTAACCCGTTTTAATCCACATTTGTGCAAATATCCCATTCCAAATTTGTAAGAACACTAACAGAATTAATAAGGTAGGTCCATGTAGTAAGTAAGATATGGCCAAGCCAAGATTTAAACGTCCTCATCAATTCAGTGGTGGTCCAAAAGGCGATACTGAATCTGAACTACCATTTCTGCAAAGCCTTGAAACACACCACCCTTAAAGGAAACATTCTACTTTTGCTTTTGAAAATACTTTTGTTATCGAAAAAAGTTAAGAAATACTTTAAAAAGAAAACAAAAGGACAATAATAAAGGCAATAGATGATGACTATGATCTTTAGTAGGAAAATGGTAGCGTTAGTTAAAGGACAAATTACTAGAAACAAGACGAGAGCGTGCACATGGGAAAACCATCCCAGAATGACAAATCCTTAACTTTTTTTAGTTTGTCGTTCTACTAGCTGTTAGACCTTTGATAAATGAAAGCAGAGTAAAAGATATATTGGGGACGGCATTATCTCAGGAATTAACTTATATAAAATATTTTACAAGGTTTTCGTAATTGTACACAGCCACAGGGTACTCTATTATTACTCCCTCCCTTCCACGATAAGTGACAAATTTATTTTTTTTAGTTTCGTCCAAAATATGTACATATTTCTATAATGAAGAAAAAATTCAATTTGTTTTTGAAAAACTACCCTTATATACGTATCCCTAAAAAATCTTTTATTTCTCACATTAACTCTGCTGTAACATTTAATTAAGGGCAGTTTAATTATACTAACTATTTTATCTAGAATTTAATATTTTTTTTAATGAGTGTGCCGGAGTAAATTAATCACTACCAGAATATCCTATTAGACAACAAGAAATAACTAGACAAGGTGACGTGAAGTGATAATGAATGCAAAGGGTTTAAAGAAGGATGATGTAGTCCCTCACTATTTTGAGGCAGACTACAAATTCACGTGTAAAATTTTATTAAAATTGTAACACAATAATAAATTTAAACTCATAATTCTAAATATTTAATAGGTCAAATACTACAAATCTTAATAATTGAAGTATAAAGCTAAAATTACGGATCCACTCTGCTAAGTACATAGTATAAACCAGCTCAGAAAACTGAGACAGCTAGATTGAGATGTCAGAAGAAAAAAAAATTCCTTATGATTTATAATACTCCCTCCGTTTCAAATCTTTTCAACCAATTTCCCGAAAACAATTTAATTTATGCAGTAATTTATAGTCATACAAAATATATGTGCTTCATTTTATACCAAATTCTTCTCTCTTTTTTTTAAACTCCATGCACACTCAAATGGGTTCAGAGAACTTGAAACGGATGGAGTATTCCTTAACCTCCGTCCTAAACCATACTTCCCGGTCCAAAATAAGTGATTTTTTTCAAATTTTAAAAATAAAATAATTATTTTTTTCCTACATTGTACATGGAGTAAATAGTGTTGGAATATGTGTTAGGATTATTTATGTGAGATAGTAAAGGTTAATAAGGTCAATTTCATTGAATAGTGGAAAGTCATTTGCTCCAATAATTTATGTTAACATTATTTAGAAAAATCTATTATGCAGTCTAATATTTAGAAAACTCTATTAATATCTACAGCCGACAGCAACGTAGTGAACACAATTTTATACTAATTAATAAGTTTATTTGAATAATTAATCAAGCAAAAATACTTCCATTGGTAAAGTTTTATTTGGATTCAGAACTTCAGATTTCACATAGATCTGATACAGATTTCAAGAACTAGGAGCAACAGGGATATAGAGCAGCAAAGCCCCGAAAAACTCATACTCGAAATGACAAATAACGGAAAAAAACAGAGAAAAAGTAAGTAAGAAAATTTGAATAGATATAAATACCTGCAACTGTTTGCGTCTCTTGTGCTTGGAGTGAGAACCAGTGGAACAATCAAACATATTAGAGATATGGTCAATAACACCCATTTTCCTCTTTCTGGTTTTTACTTCAACAAATTAGCTCTGCTTTATTTATGTGTTGAGAAATGTAAGTGCAAGAAATATACTGCTTATTGAGCGTGTGTATTGAGAGCAGTGGAGAAAAAAGAAGAAGAAGAGTAATGATTAATTTCAAGAAATATCCAACTTAACCTATCTTATACTCCTTTGACGTCTGGCAAATGACAACGCCACATTACTGGCTTTGTTTGTCGCCTTTGGCTCTTTGTTTTTATATACCTCTAATGACAAGCAGCTGTACAAGTCATTTTATTTTTGATTTAATGCTAACAATATACTAATTAAAAAAATTATACTATCTATTAGCGTGTGTTAATGTGTGTTATTTGTGTTATTTTCTTACTTAATTACATTTTTTTTAACAGTTGCCTATAATTTTCCGTTGATCTTATAGTCTAAGACAATTACTTGTGAGAATAAATTTTTATCCTGTTAGAGAACTTCAATATATATATATATATATATATATATATATATATATATATATATATATATAAAATTT
>MU789052.1:117511-133960 GCA_026770625.1 Nicotiana glauca
AAGGACTTTCCTAGAAAATCCATAGGATTCTAAGGTCTTCCATGAGAAATCTCCATATTTCTCTAGAACCTTCCTACAAGTGCATAAATATCTAGAGCTTCCCAAGGAAATTCTCTATAGTTCTAGAATATTCTACCAAGAATTAGTCCCAAACTTATGTAACCTTTCCATGTGGCAAAAATATGTGCCAAGTGGCACCTATGTGGCGTGATGACATGGCGGGTCATCACATTTATCTATCTTTTTCTCCCCATGATCTAAGAAAGACTAGAATATTCAAAGGCTTATCAATGTCCATCGTATAGTTAGAAGGACTAGTGGGAAATCTCACCTTTGTCGGGTGATCCCTGTTCATTTATTTACTTTTATGTCATTTATTGTCATTTACTACTTCCTTTCATACTCTTGAATCACTTATTGTTCCATAATTATTCCAACATAGTGTTATTTAATGACATACGTGCTATATTCTCCACAAGTATACTAGATCTATTATTAGATATTAATATTAACTTAGATTAACCCTTTTTTTACTATCTATCCAATTGTATAACAACCTAGATCAAAATTTGGATCATATAGCTTTATCGTATATTTATTTTATCATACAATCAATATTACTTTTATATTACTATTACATACATCACATACAACTAGTATATACGTATTGTATAATTAGTTGAACAAATGATTATGAAATATATAATTACCAAAAAAAGTTTATGAAATATACAGTACAATATTATTGATATATTATGATACATTATTATTTGGATATACATAGAGGAGAATCTGATTTTTTTTAAGAAAGAAGAGGAAAGAGAATGTAAAAAATAGAGTCTTCTAGCTTTAAAGTTGACCTATAACTTACTGACAACGTATCACATGGGAGTATGAAAATATTTATGGGATTGCCGACTAGTCCACATCTTTACCCCCACCCCTGTCCGCTCCCATTCACACATAAATAGTAGGACTAGTATATATCCAAATTCAGAGTTTGACAGATTTCACGTCTAAGGAATTATGTACGCTATTTCCCGGTAGTTTTGGATCAATGTTTCCAGTTTCCTCTTTGGCTTTGTGTTAAATGAAATGTTATACAAAGAAATACTCCTTCAAGTCCTTTTTATCAGTAATTTTAGCGAAAGAAAAAATTATATTTGTCACTTTAAAAAATTAAGAAGATGATTGTATAGGGTAGAATTTGATCGATCACGTCCCAAAGTCAACACGACCAAACACTGAATGCCCGCGAGTCGATATAGGGGGACGACCCAGGGACAAGAGGAGAAACGATCCCACGTTATTGTTGGCCCTATTATAGAATGTACCCTAATTTTATCTTCCCGATAATTAAATAGGGATCTTCCACTATATAAAGGAAATCCGTGCCTTGTAATAGACAAATGATTTTTAATAGACAAGCTCATTCTCTCTCTCATCTTTATCTCTCTACTATTCTCTCTCTCTCTCCTCTTCATTATTACTGATATTCCGGTTATTAAAGTTATCCTAGGGTTTATTATCTTACCCATTCATCTTTTTGATTGATTTACTTGAAAAGAGTTAATATCTTTTGAGTCAAATAATTTGGCGCCGTCTGTGGGGATTTTTGTAGTTGAAATCATAGTTCTCACCTAGGATATCAAAAACAACGATCACTGTTCTTCACACTTCATATAAACCAACGATGGCAAAAAAAAAAAAGCAAGGTTGAAGATGATAACAAATGTCTCAAATAACCTCTTGGACTCCCTCAACGAAGCCGGTAGAGAAGATACCGAGAATATAACATCAAGAGATACACCAGAGGGAGAGATCTCACCCTCTCCACTCGAGGATCTAACGATCTTGCATGAAAGAGGAGCTTCTACGTCCACGGCGAAAGAAACACCACCAGTAGTCAAAAAGCTGTTCGAGGAGTGGTTGACGAGCGCTCTAAGCAAGATGCTCGAAAAAACCCCTCAAGGAAATACCGAAGATTCGCCGACAGCAGGAAACGCTGTTGTCACCAGTGAGCCAAGCACTGTACGCACCAACAATACCCGCACAGTTATCGATGCAAGTGATGATGCACTCGCAACCATCCTAAAGAAAATGGAAGAAATGAAAAACGAGAACAAAGTGTTTCGTGATCAAATGAAAGAACACTAGGAAATGGTTGACAAGATACCTGGCGCCCCTAAGCTGCTGCCAAAACGCGATGTAGGAAGGTTTGTCGAACAACCATACAGTGAGGAAGCTACTCCCCACCCCATCCCGAAAATCTTCAAAATGCCACCATACTTGAAGATATTTGACGGGACCACGGATCCAGAAGATCATTTAATCTATTACGTTACCGCGGTAAAAGGCAATGACCTGTCAAAAGAACAAGTGCCATACGTGCTGATGAAAAAGTTCGACGAGACTCTGACAGGAGGGGCATTAACATGGTATTCACAGTTACCAGCACGGTCGATATCAACATTCGTCGAGATGGCAGATAAATTTTCCACCGCTCATGCAGGAGCAAAGAAGGTCAAAGCTAGGGTCAACGACATCTTCGCCATCCGGCAAACAGCGGGGAGGGACTCTGAGACTTCCTGGCCCGATTCAACAGGGTGAGAATGGGACTACCAAAGTTGTCAGAAGGAATGGCGGTCGCGGCCTTCCAGAATGGATTAAATAGGAGCGGATCAAAAGCGACCAAAAAATTGCTTAACAAACTAATGAAATACCCCTCCACCCCACCACCACCACGACATGGGAAGAAATTCATAATGCCTACTGAAGTGAGGTAAGGGCAGACGAAGATTATCTTAACGGGCCGACTCAGCGATTAACGTCGGTTCAAACTGAAGCAAGAAGGGATAGACGCAACGATGGGCGAAGAGATCAGCCCCCATGTTTCAATCGAGAAAGACACCAGTCTTATGTTAAAACATCCAACGCACCTCCTCCGAGACATGCATATGTCGTGCTACGACACATCGCACCCCTTCGAAATGAAAGAGGTATGCCTTCACTATTATCTGCTCATAACTTTTGTGTTTCCCCTTCAGATATAATGTACCCACTAGAGAAGGTGGGCACGATGGTACAATGGAAGCCAAAAATGAGATCGGATCCAAGCACAAGAAGGTCAAGCGTCCTATGTGAATTACATCAGGAAAGAGGACACAAGACCGAGGATTGCATTGGTCGACGACAAGAGGTAGTGAGAATGTTGAAACAGGGGTACCAAAAAGAGCTACTCAGTGATAAAGGAAGGGCCAACTTCGCTAGAGGACGCGATCCTTCCCAAGGACCTCCAAAACCACCATCGCCGGCACGCACTATACAGATGATCATTGGCGGCGGCGATGATTCAGTGATAAACCATGTGAAATTCACCGCCACACATAAACTCAAGTGAACGGTCGCTCACAAACGGTATGATGACTTCGAAGACAGTATCATCTTTGAAAAGCCAGATGCCGACGGTTTGTCATTTCCCCATTATGATGCTTTAGTTATAACTTTACGCATCGCTGATACATATGTAAAAAGAATTGTGGTAGATGACGGAAGTGGTGCATGTATTATCCACTCGAGAGTCCTCGTACAAATGAGGCTCGAGGATAGAATAATACCGCATTGCATAACACTAACGGGTTTTAACAATACAGTAGAGCGAACGTCCGGAGAAGTAGTGCTTCCAGTCCTGGCAGGGGGAGTCACGTTGGAAACCACATTCCATGTCATGAACCAAGAAACAACCTATAATGCCATCATAGGACGCCCATGGATACATGCCATACGAACCGTCCCCTCAAGCTTTTATCAGGCGATCAAATTTCCCACACCATGGGGGGTATTCAGCATTCAAGGCGAACCGCGCACCGCCCATAAATGCTATCGGATTGCCCAAGACTACACACATACCAAGCAATGGAAAGGAGCAAGCGCAGAGGCATAGCAATTAGCCATTTCGAGAACTGAATCCAACCCCCCAGCAGAAGTCATCAGAGATCCTGACGTCGTAGAAGCTTACAAGGCAACTATAGAAAACCTTGACCCGGTGCAGCTTGACGACACCGACAGCACAAAGAAGGCTTACACCGGGCACAACATCCCAGAACCAAGTAAGTTTCATGAATTTCTGACTAATAACACCGATTTGTTTGCCCTTTCCCACTCAGATATGCCAGGCATCCCAAGGGACATAGCCACCCATAGGTTGAATGTCGACCCGCTTTATCCGCCAGTACGACAGGCAAGTAGAAAATTCAATGCTGCAATCAACGAAGCAGTCAGCGAAGAGGTGGACAAATTACTCACCAATGGCAACATCAGAGAATCGAAGTATCCCTAGTGGATCGACCAATGTAGTCATGGTAAAAAAGAAGAACGGGAAGTGGCGAATGTGCGTGGACTTCACCAACCTAAACAAGGCATGCCCAAAGGACTCCTTCCCGTTACCCCATATTGACCAACTGATCGATGAAATGACAGGGCATGAACTGCTGAGTTTTTTGGACGCTTACTCCGGTTATAATCAAATCTTGATGGCCGAAGAGGATCAGGAGAAGACAACCTTCATCACCCATGTAGGGATTTATTGCTATAAGGTAATGTCGTTCAAACTCAAGAACGCGAGGGCCACTTATTATCAGTTGGTCACCAAAATGTTTAAGGATCAGCTTGGCAAAAGATGAAGGTCTACATTGATGATATGCTGGTAAAATCGGCAAAGAAAGAGGACCACATTGATCATTTGAAGGAAGTCTTAGAGATATTGAGGAGGTACGGGATGAAGTTGAATACGGAAAAATGCGCTTTTGGCGTAGCCTCAGGGAAATTCCTGGGCTTCCTCGTATCACAACGAGGGATCGAAGTTAACCTTGATCAGATCAAGGCCATCGATGCAATACCTGAGGTACTGACCAGCAAGAAACAAGTACAGAAGTTAACAGGGTGGATAGCCGCTTTGTCGAGATTTATTTCACGGTCCTCATATAGATTACACAAGTTCTTCAATGTGCCAAGGAAGGATCGCGGGCTACAATGGACTGAGGAATGCATTGACGCCCTGAAGAAGCTAAAAGCATACCTATCTTCACCACCCCTACTCGTCAAAGCGAACCCTGGTAAATGTTTGCTCATGTATTTGGCAGTATCCGAGGCCGCTGTCAGTGCGGTCTTGGTCTACGAAGACAAAGGTACGCAATCTACTATTTACTATATCAGCAAAACTTTAATCGACGCTGAGACAAGGTACCCTCACCTTGAAAAAATGGCCCTGGCCCTGGCCCTAGCTTCACGCAATCTTAGACCTTATTTCCAATGCCACCCTATAGAGGTAATAACAACATTCCCCCTAAGGGGTGTCCTACATAAGCCCGAGCTCTCAGGCAGACTCGCCAAATGGGCAATAGAGCTCAACGAGCACGATATAACTTACCAACCGCGAACTGCCATCAAGTCGCAGGTACTCGCTGATTTTGTCGCTGACATTAACACGGAGATATTGCTAGAGGCGGAACAAGAAGTGCTCCGCGCTTCCGTATGTACCGACCTCTGGACTTTCTATACTGACGACGCATCAAACGCCTCGAGATCGATACTGGGACTCATCTCGAAGTCCCTACGGGTGAAGTGATTCGCCAGTCCATACAATCCCCTGAGATGACTAATAATGAGCCGAGTATGAAGCCGTGATTGCATGTTTGAAGTTAGAACTTAAATACGGTCCCCGGCGGCTCATCCTCCACTGCGATTCTTAACTCGTCGTAAATCAAGTCACTAGGACTTTCCAGATCAAAGAGCAAAGGATGCAGAAATATCAGTCAGAGATCTATAAGTTATTGGCGGAGTTCGATGAATGCCACCTCGATCAGATTCCTTGAGCACAAAACATTGAAGCAGATGGCCTCGCCAAATTGGACACGGCCACCAAGAATATCGATAAAGAGAACGTGGTCACCCTCCTTCACTCAGCCATAGACCATGTCGAGGTACTCTCTCTAAAACTAACTTGGCAGTGGCATAATTGCTTTATATCCTACTTACAGGACGGAACACTCCCGCAAGACAAAAAGGAATCCAAGAAACTCCGGACACAAGCGGCTCGATACAACCTAATAGATCGTAACCTCTACAAGAGAACATTCGGTGGACCCTCAGCCAAATGTATGAGGCCGCGCCAAACAAGGCAAGTACTAGAGAAAATACACGAGGGTCACTATGGAGCCCACACAGGGAACCGCACCCCTGTCCGATGCCTCATCAGTGCTGGAAACTATTGGCCCACTATGAAAAACGAAGCATCAGACTACGTTCGGAGATGCAAGCCATGCCAGAAATACGGCCCTATGATACATCAAGCAGGCGAACTACTCCATTCCGTCACTTCGCCATGGCCTTTCATAAAATGGGGAATGGATATAGTCGCCCCCCTTCCGGCAGGGCGAGGAAAGGTATGTTCCTTTTTGTTTTTACTGACTATTTCTCTAAGTGGGTGGAAGCAGGTACGTACGCACAAATACGCGAATAGAAGGTCATCGCCTTTATATGGAAGAATATTATATGCTGTTTTGGCATCCTTAAACAAATCAGTTGCGACAACGGACCTCAGTTTGTCGTAAAGAAAACGACCGAGTTCTTCAAAAAATGGCATATCAAGCGGATACTCTCCACCCCATATCACCGCGCTGCCAACGGCCAAGCCAAGTCCTCCAACAAAGTGGTACTGAACATATTTTAAAAAAAATTGAAGAAGCCAAAGGGCTATGGCCTGAATTATTACCTGAAGTGTTATGGGCATATCGAACTACACCAAAGTCCAGCACGGGAGAAATGCCATACTTACTGGTTTACGGGACCGGCGCAGTCATACCCGTCGAAATTGGGAGCCCAACCCGAGATACTCTCATATAAGCGGAGCAATTAACGACGAGAGTAGGTTGCAAGACCTAGATGAGGTCGAAGAATAGAGAGATATGGCCCACATAAGAATGATACCCTAAAAACAGCAAGTAAACAGGTATTACAACAAGAAGGAAAATGTAAGACCACTCAAAGTTGGTGACTACGTCCTCAAAGCCAAAACACTGGCATCAAAAGACCCAAACGAAGGAAAGCTGGGAACCAACTGGGATGGACCATATAAAATCACAGCGAAGGCAAACAAAGGAGCCTTCTAACTGGAAACAGTGGAAGGAAAGCCGCTCCAAAACAACTGGAAGGTCGCCACCTCAAGTACTTCCACTTCTGAGAGGCATCTCCTAAGTCGTACTCTTTTTTCCTGACCCAACTTTTGTCCCAATTGGGTTTTCTAGGGGAGGTTTTAATGAGGCGGCGAAGGGAATACCCTGTGGATCAAAGCGTAGTTCATCACCTCGGCCCGTCGACACGGTCTCTAGGCCGAAATAATGAAGGGACTACACTAGTCAATCTCCATTGTATACACAGAAATTTCCGTTATATGAACGGAAGTCGACACACTAGTCAATCTCCATTGTATACACAGAAATCTCCATTATATGAACGAAATTCGATCTCCATTGTACAAACAAAAATCTCCATTATACGAACGAAAGTCGAATCTCCATTGTATAAACAACATCCTAATGGCCAAGGCCATCATCGGTTCGACCTCGTTCGAACCATGACGGATACTACTTCGACGACAGTCGAAGCAACATCTTAATGGCCAAGTCCACCATTAGTTCGACCTCGTTTGAACCACGAGGGATACTACTTCGATGACAGTCGAAACAACATCCTAATGGCCAATGCCATCATCATTTCGACCTTGTTTGAACCACGACGGATACTACTTCGACGAAAGTCAAAGCACCATCCTAATGGCCAAGGCCATCATCAGTTCGACCTCGTTCGAACCACGACGGATACTACTTCGACGACAGTCGAAGCAACATCCTAGTGGCCAAGGCCATCATCAGTTCGACCTTGTTCGAACCACGACGGATACTACTTAGAGGACAGTTGAAGCAACATCCTAATAGCCAAGGCCATCATCAGTTTGACCTCGTTCGAATCATGATGGATACTACTTCGGCAACAGTCAAAGCAACATCCTAATAGCCAAGTCCATCATCAGTTCGACCTCGTTCGAACCACGAAGAAATCTTTTAACAGTAGTAAAAATAAACTCTGCGGAGACTAAGTGTCATGAAAAAACCCAAAAAGGGAAAAGCAGCAAATAGACGAAGCGACAAAAACAAAAGTTTATATTATAACAAAAATCATTTACATCAGTCCCTATGGACGGGCCTTAGTACAACCCAGCCAAAAAATATGGAAACAAAACAGACAAGCTTAAACTACTCATTATCCCCCGTGGGATAAACGTCTTCATACCATGAATATGAGTCAAGGCGGTTGACGTCCTCAAAAGTAACATCCTCACCATCATGAGAGTTAGGTCATACCCGTTTGATTCATGAGCGGTACGCACCGTATTATGCGCCACCCGAACCTCCGCCTCCGTCGCCCGACCCTCGACGTGAAAAGCTCTATACAAATCAAGTAGAGCCTCCGCATAGACCCATATCTCATATGTGCTATAAGGCGGGCCCCGACCAGATGGAGCACGAGATGAGGAAGGCCGAGAATGACGATCTGCTTCTTCTGGCTTCCACATAGACCCATATCTCATATGTGCTACGAGGTGGTTCATTGGCAAGTCAATATGGATGCGTGTTCTAGCTTGAGTCGGCTTGGTTGGATCCGAAATTTTATTGTTGAGGGATAGGTTGATTCGATCGTTAGTAAGCTTGTTAGTGATCTGGGGAGATCTATGAGTTGCTATTGTGATGCGAGACATTATGATTCGTTGGTAATGGGCACATAGGGTGCGATTCTATTGGGGATTTATAATAAAAATTGAGCGGGAAGAGAAGTTGGGCGTTGCTCGGTGATTGATGTACCGGTTATGTTCTATCATGCTTGTGTGGCATATGTTATTTATTTCACCATGGGTGTAATGATTTGCTTGGGTTCCAGACATCAAATTGTGATTGGCTGTCGATTTTGAGCATAGCGACTTGAGGTGTTTTATGTGTAACAATGTTTGGATATGATCGCGTATTGTAGCGAGGCCACGTGGAGATATGAACTTTTGGGGTAGATTATTGTGTTCTATTTCTATGAGGTGAGATGGGGTCTCAGCCTTGTGTTGTGATGGTACTGATGAGCTTGAGGTACAACTCTTTCGTTTGAGTCATTTTCCATGATTGGAGTATGTTCAGATCGTTCTTATTGGTGTGCGTATTATGCAAGTTGTGGCTTAGGCCTATGTTGAGATTGTTGTATCACCGGAGTGGTGTGTTGGATTCGAGGTGATCGTTGGGGTCACTAATGAATACGAAAGGATTTGATTTCAGCTTGTTGGAAGGATAATGTCTAGGTTCGGCTAGGAATATGATGTGGCACTAGTCAAAAGGGGAATGGCTTCATGAATGGTTGATCTGAGAAATGGTTACGGTTTATTGCATGTTTCATTTATCGCTGGCAGTATATGAAAGTATTAGAATAAGACCTTAGTCGATAAGAGGTCTTCCACCGGTATTCGGGTGTTGTGGGCAATTGCTATGAATAGAAGTTATCGTTTTGAGTGTTTGGGTTATGTGGTATATCATATGATTACACATGAGGTTGTAGGTATGGGTTATTACAGCTGGTTTGAGCTTATTCTGAGTACAGATGTGAGGTTTTGTTCTTGTGTATGATTTTGAAAAGTGCAATGTGGTTCTATGGTTATGGACTACAAGTATTATGAAATTTCAGCTATGTTGTGTTATCGGACCTATACGAGATAGGGTAACGTGGGATCACCCCCGGCTATATGCTTGGTAAGGTCATTCAGCTATTGGTTGGCTTCTAGCACAACTCTGGGTACGCTCGAAGACGAGCATTTGTTTAAGTTGGGGAGGATGCGACGACACGACCAGTCGTCTCATGGGTTACAACTCCATTTCCCCCATTTTCTGCTTCTTTATGCTTCATTATCAGTGTCTTGTGTGATCGGGTTGGCTTGGATTGATTTTAGAAGGAAATGAGGCACTTAGTCTCTTTAAGGAAGGCTTATTTTGGAAAATTCAACCGTATGTTAACCTATGAGTTAGAGGGCTCGGATGTGGATTCCGAT
This sequence comes from Nicotiana glauca, assembly GCA_026770625.1. Taxonomy (NCBI): domain Eukaryota; kingdom Viridiplantae; phylum Streptophyta; class Magnoliopsida; order Solanales; family Solanaceae; genus Nicotiana; species Nicotiana glauca. The sequence goes on from MU789052.1 coordinate 127,650, forward strand.
GATTCAGTTAGCTTCGGGGGATAATTTGTGACTTAGGAGTGTGATCGGAAGTGATTTTGGAGGTCCGGTGTAGAGTTAGGCTTGAATTGGCGAAGTTAGCATTTTGGCGATTTCTGGTTGATAGGTGATATTTTGATCCGAGGGTAGGAATGGAATTTTGAGGGTTGCAGTAGTTTCGTTAGGTGATTTGGGATGTGTGTGCAAAATTTCAGGTGATTTGGAGGTGATTTGGTTGGGTTTTTTATCGAATGCGTGTTTCGGAAGTTTTGGAAGAACTTAGGCTTGAATTCGATGAGAATTGATGATTTTAGTGTTGTTGGATGCGTTTTTATGATTGAAACAAGTTTGAATAACATTTTAGGATGCATTGTTATTTTTTGTTGAGGTCCCAGGAGCCTTGGGGTGAGTTTAGATGGTTAAACGGAGAGTTTTAGAATTTTTCATCTTGCTAAGTCTGCTGGTATCTCGTATTTTTGCACCTTCGGTTATGGGACCGCAGGTGCGGTCACGCAGAAGTGGAGGAGGAAGTCGCAAAAGCGAGTCTTGGACTTAGGGCAAGTTCCGCAGAAACGGAAGTGTGGACCGCAGAAGCGGTCCCGCTGGTACGATTTCTGGGCCGCAGAAGCGGTCGAGGCCTTTAAGTGGAAAACCGCAAGAGCGGTTTAATGTCCACAGAAACGGTCCCGCATAAGCGGAAACGGGACCGTAGAAGCGAGATGGCTGGGCAGATTAATTAATTGGTCTTCTTCGCGAATTTTTGAAAGAGTAACATAATTCACTTCGGACTTGGAGAGTTTTTGGGCGATTTGAAGAGGGTTTCAAGGGCTTTGATCAGGTATGAATTCTTGGACTTAAAACGTGATTTTATGGTGTAAACAAATGGATTAGAGCTGAAAAATTAAGAAATTAAAAGTCAAAAATGGTGGTTTAAGGTTTGAACCTAAGAGAGCTTGAATTAGGGATTTGAGGGGTCAAATGAACTCTGATTCTTGTGATTTTGATATGTATAGACTCGTGGCGAGATAAGGAATCCGTTGGTGTGAAATTTCCTGAATTTCAAGAAGTGGGCCCGGGGCTTGGGTTTTTGAAAATGTCGGAATTTTTAATATTTTTCGATTGTTTTGACTGGGTATTGTCCCATAGGCATATTGTGATGTATTCGCTCTGATTTTGGATAGATTCGACGTGCGTGGAGGCCGGTTTGAGGGGCAGAGGTGTCGCGAGCTAGAGAATTCACCGGTTCGAGGTGAGTAATGATTGTAAATGACATCCTGAGGGTATGAAACCCCGGATCTCACATGGTAGTACTATAATGAGGTGACTTGCACGCCGGATAGTGGGTGTGGGGTAGAGCATCGTTGGGGATTGTGACTTGGTCCGTCCCGATTGATGAATTTACTGTGTATTTGACTGAAATTTACTTGTTATCATCGTGATTTGGGCTGATTGCCATATTTGGGCTTCGTGCTAACTATTTGAATCCTTCGGGGATTATTATCACCATTTCCTCACTTTTTTGACTCATTACTTGAACTCGGTCATACTGTTTTCTCCACTACTTTACAACTCAGCCACTTTTACTCATATTTGAGTCTTAAATGATATTTTAAATGATAATTTGGGCTGAGAACTACTGTTTTACTAATGCCCGAGGGGCTTGTGATGATACTCTGACTGAGTGTGGCCGAGGTCCAGATGTGAGGATACACTAAGTGTGGACGAGGGGCCAGATGTGAGGATACACTGAGTGATATGAGGCCGACGGCCTGGATATGAGGGTTTATATTATGGATCGGGCTGCACGCCGCATCGATACTTATATAGATCGGTATGCATGCCGTATCAGTATATATATATTGGATCGGACTGCACGCCGCAGTAATATAATGCTTGGGCTGTAGGAGCTCCTCCGGAGTCTACACCCCCACAATGAGCGCGGGTACCCATATGGATCGGGCTGCACGCCACAACGAGATATGGATCGGGATGCACGCCACAGCGAGATATGGATCGGGCTGCACGCCGCAGCGAGATATGAATCGGGTTGCACGCCGCAACGATATATGGATCGGGCTGCACGCCGCAGCGGTTACTATATGATACTGTTCTGAGAGAGAGAGAGCCCGAGGGGCTGAGAGTGTTGCTGAGAGTGAGCCCGAGGGGCTAGTACTATTTTGAGATATTGCCCGAGGGGCGGACTTTTATGTGCTCATCTTGCATATTTATTTGTCTTCTTACCTGTCATGCTGCAGTATTTGTGCTTGAGGGGCGGATTTTCTGTGATTATAAGCACTAACTGCTTTGAAAATCATTTTCGTAACTATTGAAAAGATCATTTTCAAAAAAGATTTAAACTGAGCCAAGATGTTTCCAAAGATTTCACAGCCTTATTGTTTTCTCAAAGGATTGCACCCTGCTTCTATACAATATGATGGTTTGCTTTACGTGATTTCTTACTGCTCAATTATTATTTACTTTTGTTACTCACTGAGTTGGAGTACTCACTTTACTCCCTGCACCTCATGTGCAGATGCATGTATCTATTCACCCGGTAGCGGGTTTGGGCCGATCGGAGGCAGAGTTATATGAGTTAAGGAGGTGTCTGTCAGCATTCGCAGCACCATGTTTCTCTCTTTGTTACATTATTCCGATTTTGTATATTTTAGACCTTGTAGTGGATTCGCATTATGATAGATGCTCGTGACTCGTGATACCCCGGTTAGGACTGTGTTAGGTTGGATTTTTTGTATTTTTATCTATACTTCCGCTATTTGGTATTATTAAACCATGATTATAATAAAATTGTGTTAAATAACTGTTATAAAGGACGAATTGGGTTGACTGGCTGGCCTCGTCTTCACGAGAGGCACCATCACCACCATGTTCGGAGTTTGGGTCGTGACACATTCACCCCCCGACTCAACTCAAGTTCATCCTCCTTCGCCCTAAGGAGGGCCTCCAACTCGCTGCTTCGAGCAACGACCCTCACAAGCTCCCCATCCGTCTGTTCCAGCTCTGCCCCCCTACATTCCAATTGGGCTTCCCTCTGCTTAAGCCCCTCGCGAAATGCTTGGAACTCAGGGTCCTGTTGGTAGAGGTCGGTCATCGCTCGGTGCTTAGTGCGATACTTCCGACACTTCGTCAACATCTTCTTATAGAGGTTCTCCATATTCCGCTCACGACGATCTCTCTCCACCTCCAGGACGAGGGTCTAAAAAAACAAGTAAGCACATTTCCTTGTCGATCCTACAATACGCAAAAAAAGAGGGGGGTGAGGAAACCTACCTGTAAGGCTATGCCTCCGACCTTCCGAGACAGCTCCATATCATTCATCATTTTGAGCGTCTCACTCTCAAGAGTGGCACATAAAAAGGTAAGGGCCGATGTGACCTGCTCACTATTTAATAGCAAGTTGTAGTCATCCTGGATTACTATGCGATGGTCGGACCCCTCCGTCGTCGTCTCCATATGGGTATGACGATCCAGAAACTCATTTACGTCCTCCGGGGCGACGTCAGAACCCGATTCATTAGCTTCCACGCTAGGCCCTCTAACGTTAGTGGACGAACCCCCTTTAGCGGGGTGCACCAAATTAACTCCAGGGGAAGACCTCCTCTCCTGGGATGACCTCCCCGATAAAATGGCATCAACCAAGAACACAGGCATTGGCGTCGTCCGAGGTGCCCCACTTCCATCTGCTTCAATGGCCACCCCCTTTCCTATCTCCAGTTTCCTCCTTTTTCTTTCCAACGACTCTTCACCATTGGAAGATTCGTCGACAGGTTGCGGGGTCAGTGCCAGCGAGGTCGACTCCCTCATAGACGCAACTGTGGACATGGCTCCTTGTTGAGAAGTTAAAGGACGACCCTCTCTGACATACTCGCATAATATATCTTGAGCGTCCGAGGCGACATTGGGTCGCATGAAAGCAGGGACTGGCGCTCTCCTCCTAGAAGCACCTCGACATTTTGCCATAAAATCATATAGGTAAGCAAGGTCGTATAACCGATGAGACAAAAATTAGAAGTATAATTGAGGATAATTTAGGGTCGTAACATCGCAGAAATTCAGGCCAAGTTTGAGTCTCCTCCACGTGAGGTAGCAGGCCGGCGACCCAGTTCTTGAGATCGACAACGGGTTGGGGCGGATGAGCCATGACTGCAATGCAAAAATTAGAGTTGCAATAATAGCATGCAATGAAGAACCTGATAAACCACAACACTTAAGTGTCCCGTTACACCTCTCTAGAAATCCAGTGGGGTTAGAGACCACGTGCTCGGTCCTGATAAAGAAATATTTGCGCCAGAATCCACGGCTCGCCCGGTCATCTGTTCCGACCACCAACTCCTTTGTACCACAGATTCTCAAATTCACCATGGTCCCTCTAAGGAAACCGGCTGTAAACAAGTGCAAGAGATGATGAACAGAGACGTCACATTTGCCCAACTCCGCGTACTTGGCTAGCAGCAGAAGCACTTTGAGCGTGTATGGCGTAAGCTGAGGCGAGCAGATGTTATAGAATCTGCATAACTCTTTCGCCAAAGGAAACAGAGGAAGGTCGTAACCTATCAAAAAGGGGTATTAGTAGAAGGCACAATACCCTGCCTTTGAACGTCAACTCACACTGAGGCAAAGAATACCTCGGTAATAATGTTTCCACCGTAAGAGGACTAACGTCCTCTTCCACCTCCACCTTTCCGCCATCGGAGGAGGGTGGCGCGTTCGACACAGTAGCCTCAGGAACCCTTTCGTTGGTACGGCGAGATTTAGATATGACATTGTTCGGAGAAAGTCGCACACAACAGAATAAAGAAGAAGAAAAACCCCCGATCAAGAACGAAAGCGCAGGAATATGAAAATCGAAAGAGGAGGGTTGGAAAATTCTCAAGAATGACCAAAGTTCTCCAACAAAATTGAACCCTTCCTATATTTATAGGGCTAGGTGGCGCCAGAATTGAGGCGACAGACTTCAAATCAACGTGGGAAGCCAAGCACCATAGCGCCAGCTTCTCTGCCTCGAGAATACGTGTAATGACGACGCATGCGAACACTGACGTCACCCAGGGAAGCGTGTTTTACTTCAACGTTCTGACATATATGATTACCGTTTCCCACCGATCACGTCGTAACATTTTGACAAGTCAAACTCTCCCCGACAGAAGCAATGATTCCACCCATCGAGGACGCGTCTCGCCGCGACCTTGACGAGCGGAGGGACTAACTGTATGGGGCCGAATTTGATCGATCACGTCCCAAAGTCAATACGACCAACCACTGAATGCCCACGATTCGATATAGGGGGACGACCCAGGGGCAAGAGGAGAAACGACCCCACGTTAATGTCGGCCCCGTTATAGAATATACCCTAATTTTATCTTCCCGATAATTAAATAAGGACCCTCCATTATATAAAGGGGATCCAGGCCTTGTAATAGGCAGAGGATTTTTAATAGACAAACTCATTCTCTCTCTATATCTTTATCTCTCTACTATTCTCTCTCTCTCCTTCACTATTACTGATATTTCGATTATTAAAGTTATCATAGGGTTTATTATTTTCGATTACAATTTACCCCTTCATCTTTTTGATTGATTTGCTTAAAAAGAGTTAATATCTTTTGAGTCAAACAATAATGTCATGTATTCTCTTAATTGTCATTACTTACTCATTAAAGATAAAAATAGAATAATTTACTAAAATATTTTCTATCAATAATATTATCAAATGACTTTCTTACCGAGTGTGTCAAATCTTAAACTACAAATAAAAAGAAGTAGAAAGTATAATGCCTCCCTGTCATATACTTCTGTCCGTATAATGCATCCCTAGCATTTTACATCGAAATATGGTTATTTGTTTCTTAACATTTTAATTTGAATCTTCTGTCACCTTTTTGTGCTAACATCCCATATTATCTGATTATCAAAAAGCTTAAGATTATAAGGTCATAAATTCAAGGGAATTTTTCATAAAGCACCATCTTTTTGGTCTAATTAGTCATTTATAGTGTCACGACCCCAAATCCCGATCGTGATGGCTCTCAACACAACTGCTAGGCAAGCCCGACCATTCTCTCTCAACCTGAGCGTAAAGCTCGAAACCAATTTATTTAATATCTTTTAAAAAAAAAAAAACAGTGTAGCTATAAGTTTAGCTAATAAAATAGACAAACCAAATATACCATTAACACTGGGAACCAAATACTAACTTTGCCGATTCAAGCTTAATTCTACACCGGTCATCACAAAAATATTCCGGACACTCTCCTAAGTTCCAAATCACCTAACAAATCTATCCAAACCATAAAATT